>BMAO01030121.1:0-159616 GCA_019973975.1 Trichonephila clavata
AAACATAACTTAACGTGATGAGTAAGTATATTTCACATTTTTCTGGGACCAGCGAAGTTTTCTCGCGGACCACCACTTTGGCGACCACTGCTTTGGAGGATACGGCACATTTTAAAAATAATTGCATTCATTATATAGAAAAATAATAAATGTAAGTAAAATAATATAGTGGCGGTTTTATTTAATTTATTTACTGTGGTAATTTCATATCATCTATAGCTGCAAGGCCACTTAATTTTAGAATTAGTTTAATGAGACAAATGTATCCTAACATTTTTTCTAGATTTTTTTGAGATCAGAGTGTTGAAATTCTTAAAGCCTGGAAGAAGAAGTTGTGACGGGTGCTTACGCGTTTCACTAACCTTCTCTTAAAAACTTTAAATTGTATTTATTTGACCAATCCCCACTGAGAGCTTAAAGTGTGACTTATGTAAATAGATAGTTTCGGGTTTAGCGAGTTCGAAAGAGATATAAAAAAGGATGACTAAGCGGTTTGAGAAAGGATGACTAAGCGGTTTGATAGAGTAGAACTCCTGTTTGGGATTGAAAAGTAAACTACGTGGTTGTCTAAGAAGGTGTTTTTAAGCGTCTAGTTTAATGAAGTGAAAAATTTGATAGAGGAAAGAAGATTATTGAAAAAGATTCATTAAGGCGGTTCAGAAGTTATTGAAGATATCCTAGATTATAGCCACTTCCTAAATTCTACTAGTTCCAGGTTCCTTCTGAAGAAGATTTCAGGTCTGTAACTTTTGTAGTTTAGATTTAAATGTGTAGTTTGATTGTACGTGTTATTCCCCTCGTGATATCAGTTAGTATCCGTCGTCCATAATTGAATTCTGATAATACTCCATGATAATTTATTGTTCTTAAAGTTGATTATTAATTGTGATTTCTGTCTTAAAGAAATAATAAATAAGTGATTTATTATTTGAGTAGTCTTTAATTATGATCCTACATATCCTAACATAGATAATATGCAAAGGGGAGGGAGACTACGACAAAGTTAATGACAGCCAACTTGCATTTATAATTACTCCTGTTGATCTACATACAAAAAAATGCCCACAAATATATGTTGACTAAATATAGAAAGTATTTTCTGTCTGTCTGGTTTTCTGATTGACTATAGAAAAACTCTTTGCCAGTCGATAGTTGCCCCTCCATAAATTATAGTATACATCCTATTCGGAAAAAAAATTACTTCTCTTTTGAAAATACGATTACTTTTATCTCATTTTTAAAAAAAACAGCAAATATTTTAAGTTTGATATCTGCTTAATATTCCTTGTAGTTATAATATAAATAAGAGCTTCAATATTGAGAGAGACTATTAGAATTTTTTTTATTTTTAATATTCCCTGCATTTAACTTTTTATTTAAAAAAAATCATTTGCAACTAAAAAAGCTTTTATCAATTTCGGAATGAACATTTTTTTTTTTCATTTATCCAAAACTAGAGAATAATTTTATTACTTCCTTTCCTATTACAAAAAAACCTAAGAGAATGAATAGAAATTATACCTCTCCATTTAGCTCATTTAGAGGATATGACATATATAATCATTCGTTCGTATTGTGTGATTTTATTATGACTGTGGGACTTAGAAAGCGTATCATTTCCTTTATTTTGTAAAATAAATTAATAGAATTTGATCAAAAGTACTCTGATCTCTTTCATCTGATCCTTTTAAAAAATATATCAGAAAAGGACAAGCATTCGTAGTAAGCGATGCACAACAAAATAAATATAGTTTCTCAAAGCTAGATAAATAGGTTGTGGTAGTTTCAATAACCCTCAACATCCTACGTATTGTTTACTTTCCGGTGTTGATCTGAATTCATAACACAACGCATGCGCGAGAAAATGAAAAATGGGTAAAAAAATGTCCAGTATTGATAACTTTCAAAATATTTACTCACAGATTTTGAAAGTAGAAAATGGCAGCTCTCACGAAAATATCTTTATTATTTAAATAAACGTTGCAATAATTATATTTTTATCTAGGTAAGTTTTTTTCATAATTTTGATAGCCTTAATCTTTTATTTCCCCGTGTTTAGTATTGGATATTAAGTCATTTTTATCAAGACGTTTAAAATGATTTGAAAATAAAGTTATATTATTCAAATAAAAAGCAAAAAAATATTTTATAATTACATGTATTTTATGTATGCATGTGAGTTTTATATTTCACATGCATTTTTTAAAATATTGTGGTTCAATATCCAGCTCAAAATTTCTAATAAGAACTGTTATTTTTTTTTAAAAATTATACAAGACATAAAATTTAAAGTAATTTTAGTTAATAAGACATAATTCAGTTTACCAAAACATACATTTTTCTTCTGGAAAATGTAAATACAATTTTTTATAATTATTTTGCTGTGATTAATTTGTTGTGACTGTCTTATAATTATTTTAGTTTATCTCATTTACTTTGATTTCTTTTTTTTTTCAGCTTGCGATTTTATCTTTCTGCCCTTTATGGATAATACTAAAATGTCTTTTTTATATTTATTAATAAATTCAGAAAATAGAAAAAATCTATGAACTTTTGAATTAAACCAAGCCATTATCTCGCTTCAATTACTCAAAAGAGCTTGTTTATGGGAATCATATTTACATTACTTCACAATGGAATGCAGACTGCACACATTTCTATTTTAAAAGCTATAATTTTTTAAATATTAGAATAATGTGTTTCTTTCGTTATTATCATTTAATTACTTAAGCTGCTAAATTATTGATATAAATGTATTAAAAACCATTTTCTTCTCATTTAAACAACTATTTAACTTTCTTTTTCTTTTTTGTTAGGGATTGGTTGTAAAAATTTTATTAAATTTAAGCCTCTTGCATTTTTTCTAATTCTGATTATACATGTTTGCATTTCATTTTATATTACATATAATATTTCTGAACATTTCAATAATAATCATTTTCTTATAGTACGAAAATATATACATATTCATTCAATGACATGCAATTATTAATAATTTTTAAAATTCTATTAGGCAATCCAAATTCTAGAAAACTTCTTTAGACTACTCTTAATGTTTGAAATTGTACAGTAAAAATTACTCGTAAAATTGTGTGTTGTATTCCTTTGCCTAAGCTTTATAATTTTTTTTTGTTTATATTGGTGATTAATTTATTTTATGTAACTTTTTTCCATCGCAAAGAGAACTATATTCTAATATTTAAATAAGTAGAGATTAATTTCTTTCATGAAGTAAGCAAATACGTTAAGTAATGCACTCTCGGAATACCAAAATATGCGGCAGTTATCGATATAAGAATAACGAAACTTTATAGATTTTATTTTGAATAGCTTTGAATAAACTTATTTAAAAAGTTACTCAAAAAGTTATTTTTTAAATGTAAAAACATTGTTTATTGAGTTCTTTATGCCTGATCAACATTAAAACAAACTGTACTTCAATTAGATGCCAAAAAGGTTTTGTCATATTTATAACGTATAATATTTCCACAGTTTGTTTACACTTGTTATCGAGCAAAATTTTAATAAGCTCTAAATCATTATATTTGCATGTTTTTTACTTTATTTATCGACCTAATCTCTACTCTCTTAAATAAGCATTGCATAACACGCGTGCGTGTTTACTTAACAAATTTAAACTTTGGACTAAATCTACTGATGCTGAAAAGAAAATTTTATTGTATTAAGAGAAAGGGGATAGTTACTTCAAGAACAGCCACAAAAAAAGCAAGATGGTTTTAAAAATTTTTGTGGGGTTGAATCCCTGAAAGACGACACCATGTCTCCTGTAGATAATCAAATATTAATATCAACAAAATGAAGAAAATGGCTGATACAAATTATAGTTTAACGTACCACAGTTGCTTCAGCAATTTGCAGAAGTGTTTGAAATAAGTGAAGAAACAATACAGAAGCATTTGTACAAAATAAGGTAGAGATTAATAGTATGCAATGGGGGGTAATGCATGACCACTAGTTGCGGTACAGATCATAATCAAAATATGCATTTTGAGTAAGAGAGTCTTCCACATCCCCTTCTTTTTCCATTATCATCCAGGTTCTTGCCTATTTTTATCTTTGGAAAACATGATAAACTATTTAGTAATAAAAAAATTAAAATGAGAGGTCTCCAACAATGTCCTCTTCTTTCTCTCCCCTCCCCCCAAAAAAATAGTTTCGGAGTTAACTCTCTTCTTTAAATTGCTGATTCAATTAAATAACCTATAATAAATCCAAAAAAAAATTTTAATTTACAAATTAAAAATAAATAAGTTTTATTACTTATACGCTATCCATATAGATCTAGATATCGGAATTTTATTAGATTGATCGTGTTGGCAGACTACGAATGATATTCCTTTAAAAACTGAATAATTTTACTTGACGAAGACAGGAACTGATCAGAACAGATAGTTCCATATACGAGTATTTACTCTTCCCTTCATCAAGCTGAAAAAATTCTCACCAACTTTACGAGGGTGTTACACTTTCTCTTACTATACTCTTACTCTTTTGGGGGGATCCCAACGAATATTTCTTCTTTTAAGAAATTGGAGTCAATGGTCTAAGCTGCAACAGTGCAATCGGCTAAAATTTATATTGGAGGTCCAAATTCTCAGTGAAATAAAAAATAGCTACTTCGTTGTTATTTAAGACATGTATTGTATCATTCCCACAAATACGAAAAGTATGAAAATATTATGATTTTTTTGGGAAAGAAACTCTAATATTCATAGATCATTTTCCTCATATATGGAAAATAACAAGTGCCGCGGATTCCTTAAATTGCTTTCTGCTTGCCAAAACTTCCAAATATATGAAAATTTCCACGGGATTTTTGTAAAATATTAATCCTTAATAAACTTTAGTGTATATACTTTTATAATTCCTTCAAGAGCAACAAATATATAGCATAAGATGAATTCCTTAAACTACTTCCTTAACTTAAAACTACTTCCCATTCACCAGTTTAGTCAAAGTTGCAGGATCCGTGATAACCTTAATTGGTAAATGGTCAAAATACGACTGAAGATTTTAATACTCTCAGATCGCTATCAGATATACTTTTAATTATTGAGATACTCTCTTAATTATACATCTCGAATATTATATATAAGATTCAGCGTAATTATACGCTGAATCGTATTTAGATGAAGACGTAAATGCATTATACTGTTGCGTCAACACTGCACCCACACACACTGTTCTTCCATCCGCATACAAGTTAAATGAATGCTGAAAATCAAGTAACCTCCAGAATGGATGTGTTAAGGTATTTTTAATACTATCAAATGCAACCTGAGGCTTCGTTAGACTACTGAAACTTAACATTCTTCCTTTTCAAAACATACAAGGGTTCCCACTTCTCAACATATCGCTTGAGGAACTCCTGATGCCACCCAATCATATCAAGAATTTTCGCCACCTCTGGAGCATTACTAAGTACCGGCATATCAAATACATTTTTAACTTTGGTAACATCTGTATGCACATTCTCATAGTTAATTATGAGACCCAAACATTTCAACTCTGCCCGCGTCAAGGTTGCGAGAGTACCATTATAATATAAATATTGTCCTCAACCGCTCTTAAAAAATTACAACATTCTTCTCTCCACAAAACATTTTTCTGGCAAGACCGCTATCCCCCCCCCCCTGAAATGGTGGGAAACGTTTGATGTCATTAAAAAGAAATGTAGTTCGTATTATTGTTGAGTGGGAGAAAATCGACATACATTGTAATAAGACTTAAAAAATTTTATTTAATCTTATCACAATATCTCAAGGGCAATGCCAATGTAGCGAAATGAACCTCGATTTTACTAAGGATAATAAAGGATTCTCTGACTCTTAAGAGATGGCTTCGAGGCACAAACACGAGTAGTTTCACGGGCTTCACAATTAACCAATTCTAATTTCAAATAACGTATACCTCCAATAACGTACATCTATTACACCTTGCAATTGCCCAAAAATCTCCCCTCAACATTCTCTACTTTCCTACTTCAGATTTCTTTTTTAATTTGTTAAAAAAATGGCTCTACACAATGCGATGTTCTCAAACCAAGAAATAAATAAAACACATTTCCCTAAATAGTTGGAAATGCGTGAGAACCTACTGTAAAATTAGCACTTTGAGCTTTATGATTATATCTAAAATTTATATATTGTTTTCACTCACAGTGAGTTGTTTCTATTTATATCCTTTAATTGCAGAAATGACTGGCTTTACCCAAGCGGAAAAATGGAAACGCAAGCAAGCACCCCAACCTTAATACAGAAAATTGTCTCCTGTTTCGTACGCAGTCGACTTTATCGATTGATGTTATTGTCAATAGCATCTTTTTTCGTGCTTTCTTTCAGTTTGCAAATCTTTGAAAAAACTTCGAAACTAGAGTTAGCATCTTGCAGAGACCCGAGTTTCAAGAATGGAAGGAAGAATTAGTCCAAGGACAGGTTCGAACAATTAGAGTCAAAATAAACAAAACTAAAAAAGCAAAAGGCCCACCGAAAACAATCCTCCTATGGACTACCTATTTCGGAGAGGCTTTTTCAAATGATTTTTATTTTTTCCAAGAAGGAAGAAAAACGTTTGATCGTTACAATTGTAAAGTCAGGAATTGCTATGTGACTGCAAACAAATCAATGCTACCTTATACTGATGCTGTTCTTTTTCATGTACCGGATCTTGTTTCATCAAATATCCCTTCAAGGTTTCGTGACGACCAGATATGGATTCTTTACAGTATGGAGCCTCCTAGATATTCGATTCTAAAATGGCATGGGATTAGTTCTCTGTTCAATTGGACAATGACATATCGGTCCGATTCTGATATACAAGTAAAATACGGTGAATTCGTTCATAGAAATAAATCCTGCGGTGGAAATGTTTATAAACACAACAATGTTGTCAGAAATAAAAGACGTGGAGTTATATGGATGGTTAGTAATTGTAGAACTGAAAGCAAGAGAGAAGTTTACGTAAAAGAGCTTCGTAAATATTTCAGTGTAGATGTGTATGGTAGATGCAGTCGTCGGAATAAGTGTGAGCCGTCACAATCGGAAAGCTGTTACAAACTTTTAAAAGACTACAAATATTACCTCTCATTTGAGAATTCTATTTGCAAAGACTACATAACTGAAAAATTTTTCAATGCTTTACAATATAGTATCGTACCCGTAGTATTTGGTACAGCGAGTTACAAGGAAATAGCTCCCCAGAATTCTTACATAGACGCTATGCGTTTCTCCAGTCCTAAATTACTAGCTAATCATTTACGTGCAATTGCAGAAAACTCTTCTTGGTATGATAGTTTATTCAGCTGGAAAAATAGTTATTCCGTTCATTTACATCCATGGATGTGTGACTTATGTGAACGTTTACATCAAGTACAACCAAAAGTTAAAACCGTACCAAGAGATTTATGGTCATGGTGGGTGCCAAAAGCCTCCTGTCAAAAATGGACAAAAAAAGATGGTTTTCAGTACATATTTCCTGCTTTCACAAAAAGAATGTCTCTTTGAATGTATAAAATTCATGTTCAGTAGAGCGTCGTTTATCCGAAAGTTTATTATCCGGAGCGCTAAATATCTGAACCAAAGTCCGGATACGTTTTCGAACAGTGCAATGCCCAATAGTTGTTTCGCGTGAGGCCAAAAGTGATGGGAAAACCCAAGGTGAGGGATATTTGGGGAATTTCAGTTGTGTGATTTGGTAAACATCTGAGCGAAATATTTGGTGAGTTTGTTTCCAAGTGAGGGGGTGTATTCGAGCTCCTTTGTTGAGTTGTGAACTGCTATGGTTTCGAATTCAAAAAGAAAGCGCAACGTCTTGAACATAGAGACAGAACTTGAAATATTGAACCGGCTCGCGAAGGGAGAAAGTGGAGCGTCTTTGGCACAGTTTTATAATGTTGGAAAGTCAACAATTTTTGACATAAAAAAAGCCCCTAGCAGGGCCGGCTCTAGCAATTTTGCCGCCCCGACAGAAATGAAAAATGCTATAAGAAAAAACTATTATTAAAAAAGATAAAAAATTTTCATAAATGCACATCTATAAAACTTGAATATCCCTTGAGAAGAAAAAGGGAGCTAATAGTAAATATTTATATATATATCAATTTGTTCAGCTATTTCATGTTCGATATAGCCAACGTAGCTAAGTCATTTAATCTATCTTTAGAATTTGTGAACTGTAAGAAATTTTTTATTAATTTTAATTTTGAGAAACTAATATCTACACTTGCCAAACTTTTTGCAAAGAAAGTAAAATGAATGCAATAGCAAGATTTGGAGCAAATTCTAAAACAGAAAAAAATTTTAAAACACCACACAACTGGGATTTTTTTTTTTTTTTTTTTTTTTTTGCCTACTAAAGCTGAAACTGACATTATCTCATCTGCTCAATCAAGCGCGTTTACATCCAATGATTCTCCGTCGGTCAACATCATTTCTAAATGTTTACAGTTTTTAATTAATTAAGGGTATCTCTTAAATCATATACATTGTACAAAAATGAAAACAATTACTGTCAGTAGTCATTAAATTAAATCTGCATTCCATAGCATTAACTGCTTCGTCCAATGTAAAAAAATAAAACTCTATCTTGAATTTTAATTTAGGATATTCCATCGGATCATCTTGTGCTTCATAATTAAAATTTACATTTTTCCGTCGAACTCTGTGACGTGGTTGTGTCACCTCAAAGTTAGCAGAGATATCAGTCTCGACGGCCAGTTCTTTTGCATCACAGTGCATTTTATCAAAAGTCACACCCTTAAAAAAATCTTTACAATTTCTTGAGAGTTCCATAGTAGATGGTAGATCGTAATATTTTGTTTGCACTAGCTTGCTTATTGGATTTTAATGCAATTAAAGATTTTATACCAAATAATGAGGGCCATAGGAACTTGAATTGTTAAGTAGATTTTAATAATCCAGAGGCCTCGTCTCTTATAGAGTTGTCAATTTTTAGCATTATTATAAAATCTAAGCATCATAAAAACCTCCCAATTGATAACTTAAGGGTTTAATAACCTCTATTCAGCTTTCCCAGCTATTTACACTAAGTGGCTTTAAAGTTTTATGCCCTTTATACATTTTAATAATATAACCCAACGAAAAGTTGAAGAAAAAAATAAATTTTTTGAACTATATTAAAAAAAGTAGGCTTCTAAGGATGCTTTTACCATGTCATTAGCGACCAAATTTAAAGAGTGGTTACTACAGGGCACATAGATTGTTCGCGGATTCAACGTTCTTATTTTAAATTGAGCCCCTGATTTCTCGCCTTTGATATTCACTCCGTTATTGTAGGCCTGCCCCCGCATATCTAGCAAATTTAGCCCGAATTTTTATTTTTTAAGTTTCTCAACTATTAAATTTGAAAGTTATCTTCCAGTTAATCTTTCAACAGGAAGAAAACCAAAAGAACTCGCATTAGTTTTAACGATAACTTCGTTAGGATTAGATTTCTCTATACATGTATACCTTACCATAAATGTCATTTGTCCGATCTTGCTGGCATCAGGGGCGCAATCAAAAACTATCGAATAATATTTAGCTTGTTTAATTTTATGAACAATGTATAATTTAATATTCTCATATAAAAGAGAAATTATCTCGTTCTGAATATTTTTCCCTAGATAGTGTACTTTAACTTCTTCCAAATTTTCGATAACAAAAATAAAGTATTTTTAAAATGTGGTCCAAATGCCGCCCAGGACGTGGGTCCGGTTTGTTCGGCACCTGCCCCGAGAAACCATTTTAAACCGTTTTCTGCTTTAGAAACAGATATGGAGTGGTACGAACAACAATCAGAGTGCTTTCTTTCCTACTCAACTACTGCTGCTCAAGAGAATAATAGACCTTGCAGCGAAAAAACGAAGATGAACAATGGTACAGCGCAAAATAAGTGATTATTTTCCACAATAAATGTAAAATTGCAATATTTTGCACCTATTTTCTTTTTTTTTCAAGCACGTTTCCCTCATGTTATGATTTTCAATATTCTTATAGTGTACGATTTCATATACTGCATGGATCGCATTCGGTTTTCCGAACCATCGCGTATCCGAAAGGTGGCCGGTCCCAATTGATTCGGATAAACGACGTTCTACTGTATTCTATTTTTAAATCTTTGAATATATATAAAGTCATACCAGGTGAGCCCAAAATAATGACCTTATTTTAAATATTTATATTTTTGAAACTATATTTTACATTTTAGAATAAGTGATTTATGAAATTAAATAAAAATAAACCAAATTTTATTTCCCATTAAAAATGCTCGATGTGTGACTTTTTTTGTGCATGACAAACATCTAACATTTAATCGTTCCACACATTTTGTAGTACCTCATTGTCAATGGTTTTTAATGCTGCACAAATGAGTTATTTAAGTTTTTGCGTTGCTTTCGGCATCGGTGATCGAAGGAGGAAAAAAACACGGTATACTTTTCTTCAATATTGTATATAATTTATTATAATGTTTTCAATATAGTTTCGAAAATATAAATTTTTAATATCCCATTATTTATTTGCGCTACCTTGTATACAGAATGTATCATTTCATATTTGTATGCACCAAATTAAAACCTCAATTTTATCTGGAGAAAAATTAACATTTGAGATGTTTTCTCTTGTTTGTGTTCTAAGAAGTGCATGAAACCTTTCATTGAGTCAACGTTTATTTTACCCGCAATGAATGTAAGGAGAGATTTAAAATTTCTCTATAAAAATTTTGCATTTCATTTCTTTTATTTAGATAAAAACTTGAATATTGTTTGTCAATTTTTTAATACCTTGTACATTGATATACATTTTCGTACCTTTCTTTTTCATAGGATATCAGATTATATTTTAGTAGGTAGTAAAATATTCTTGTAGTATATTATTATTTTTCCAGTAGTTTCAGAATTTAGTCTCTCATCTATCAGCCGATTTAATTTTATTTAATATTACTTACACAGAATCCTAATTATACTTTTTAAATCTAGACAATTATACTGATTTTCATGATTATATGACTGATTCACACACGCACACACACATCTATGAGTTTTTAGATTTTTATAAAAATACACTTCTGACCATTAAAATTACAACACTAAGAAGGAAAGCAAATGACAACATTTATAGTATGTATACAGCATAGTAAGAAGAATATATAACGAAATAAATTTGTAGGCAAATTGGGGCTATATAGCATTCGAAATCTTTGGCAGATAAAATAGCTCGAACTCGATTTGGGCATCGTGTGGAACGAATGCAGGTACGACATTCCATGCGCTTCAAATCCTTGCCCCACTTCATCAATTGTAGGGGATTGTGGCGGAATCTAAATAAGCCAGTAACAGCTTTCGGACAGGAGTGATCACTTTTGTCTAGCGGTAAGTTACGCGCTTACGAATCGGAAGGTACCGAGTTCAAACCACCGATATTGGTGACCTCAGCTGAAAAGAAAAACGCAAAATCTTCTGATGTGTAATGGCGCCATCTACCTGCAAGAAGAGCAAACAAAGTCGTCAAGACTCACTTGGCGCAGCAAAGTCGCCGGACCCACTCGGGGCAGCAAAGTCGTCGGACCCTCTTGACGCAGCAAAGTCGTCAGACTCACTTGACGCAATAGTAGCAACTCCCACGCTCGCCATAACAACAAATATCTCGTTCGTTCGCCTATCCACCGACTCACTGGTGGGGGAGTACTGTATCGGAATCTAAATAAGCCAGTAACAGCTTCCGGACAGGAGTGATCACTTTTGTCTAGCGGTAAGTTACGCGCTTACGAATCGGAAGGTACCGAGTTCAAACCTCCGATAGGATGAAGAGCAGTCTCTCAACAACCCATTGCCTGTTTTTTTCGACGGGTTGGAAATCTGGAGAAATTGCTGGATAGCGTGATAATCGAGCACCCTCAGTGTCGAAATGAGTTTGGACACAATGGGCAACATGCTCTTGTATTATCTTTTTGGAAGAGAATATCTGCGAGGTCTGGAAGGTAGTGTACAACCACCAGTTTAAAATGACACAAACGAAAAGTGTGCGTGTCGTGTGCCCAATAACTATCCATATTATCACACCAAGTGTAGCACCCGTATGACTATATCGAATACAGAAAAGCCATGCGCATTCTCTTCGGAGCTTCCAGACACGGATGTGGCCACCATGATGCTGCACGCAGAAGCAGGATTTATCTGAAAAGACGACGTGGTGCTACTCCTGTATCCAGCTTTGTCGCTGGGCGCACCACAGTCGTCGAGCTTATCTTTGCTGCAGTGCCAAGGAAAGTCGAGTTAGAATGGTCACTGTGCTGACCTAGACGTGTTGCTCTAGACGACGTAGCACTGTCCATACAAATAATTGTCGTACTGCAAACAAGCCCACTTCCTGGCTCAATGTCTGTGAGCTGGCTGCATGAACCAGCAAGGCCCACCAGATAGCAAGTCTGTTCTTTCAGGAGTTAGTGGCGGAAACCATTGAAATTTAGCATGGCATTCAGTATGACTCTCTTGAACTTATCGATTCCATATCCGCATAATAGTCGTTGGATTCCAACCAATGCTAAGAATATTTTAGAGAACGATAAACCACATTCTCTACAGGTCACGATCCCGCTGCTACCAAATTCCGATATGTGCTGGTAACCATTTCTCCTTCTTAAACGTTGTATAACACGATCATCTCACAAGAAACCAACATTCAAAAATGAAATTTCCGAATGAGAAACTGGATGTGTAGCTTTCATCATATATACAGTTTGAGGTGCTGTTTTTTTTTCTCGTGCTTCATCCAGCTATGCTTAAATGCTAATCATTTGCATGTCCTGGCATCTTCACCCTTCCATGCGAATTTAATCTTAATATCATCCCTTCTTCCTGGAGTCACACTTTAAAAGGCCAGGCGTGTAAAAATACTTTAAAGCAGCGGTTCTTAAATTTTCGATCACAACGCCCCTCCCCCTTTATGTATTAGAGCTGGGGTGGGCATTACGTCGATCGCGATCGACCGGTGGACCACCAAGACTTTTTGGGGTGACCGCCTAAAAATCTCATCAGTTTGTAATTTTATACGGAAAATTCAAGATTGGCTAAAAATATGCAGACTAAACCTTTTACTGACTATAACAACAAAAACTAACTTTAGATAAAAATGTTTTATTTTTTAATGTATTTTGAATTGTTTCATAATAAATGTATCATTTGATATAATTATATTTGGGGGTATTATTATCAACTTTGTACCTTGCGTTTTGCTTTAAAAGCGGTTTTAAAAGTGTTTTTTTTTACTTTAGTTCTGTAGGCAAGTATATACATTCATATTCCATACTTATTATTAAGTTATAATAACCTTTTCCTTACCTCACCACACCTACGATATTGGGCAGTAGAGTACTCAGGAATTTTTAAAGGGAAGGGGGTCGAGGATTGAAGGTTTAATATTCTCGTATCATACCCCAATACGCAGCCAAACATATTTTTTTGTTTTTGTCGATTGCGGGAACAAAAAAACCGCAAAAAAATAAATTACTGAATAAATATAATTACCAATAATAAATAAAAAAAAATACTAATATCAATTATTTAATTACATTTTACATACTATATACATGGGACTACAATGAATCGGAAAAAAATGAAGGGTTATGAGGGAAGGTCCGGACCCGCGTGGACCCCTCCCCACCCTTGTGCGATCCACTGACTCTGGGTGGACCGTAACTCCTTGAAAAAATTACAAGTAGCCCGCGCCCTGGAAAAGTCTGCCCTCCCCTGTATTAGTGTGACATCGCACACCCCCAAGATTTTGAACAACCCTTCCCGACTACATATTCTTGATCCAAATACATGTTCCAGAAGACAGTTTTTTATTGGAGACAATTTAGTGATCTGGTCTAGAATGGCATCTTTCAATTTCTCCACGAGGCCTTTCAGAATCCATAAAAGAGAGAAATCTCAACGTTACATAAGAGACTCCATGGACCCCCAGGAGTCCGTGGACCACAGTTTAAGAGCCACTGTCTTAAAGAACCAGATGCAAAAAATAAGCAGGTTAAAAGACCGGGGTGGTTTTTTTTTTTTTGTTGTTGTTTTGGTCTTACAAACGATATTTGTTGTGACTACATAAGCTTTATATTATTATTTAAATTGAATATAATTATATATGTATGCGAGCATATAAGTAAAAAGGGGCTTTTTAAGGATATCACTATTCCCGGGAAAACCAATAGATTCTAATCTAACCAGTTTATACAGATTCTATCTTAATTAATTTATAACAATCGATTATTATCACGACTATTAGTGATTTATGGCAATTTATTATCTTGTTAAGTTATTGATTTTTAGCTATGCATACCCCCTCAGATCTTTTTATACCAGGTATAACGTTAAGCCAGCTCCTTTTAATCCAAGGAATAATTACTTTTTTTAAAAAAAAAAGAACCTAACAAAAAAAAAATTGTAACAAATTACTCAGCACTTTAGAAAGAAATTCTTATAATATGTTGAGTTTCTTACTGTGAAACCATTCTTGTGACATCCGTCTAATTTCATTTATATACCTTTATGTATATACTTTAAGAATAAATAATATTCAAAAGTATGCCTTAGAAATGTAATACATTATAATGCTTTATTTAATTACATACTCCTTTAAAGTAAATTATAGATATTTATTTTAATTTCCTTATGTGAAACTTTTTTTAAAAATTAGTGCTCAATATATATATTATGATAATTTTTATTTCAAGCATTAATAAGAAATAAAAATTAATTTTAGAAGTTCTAAATTAAGCAAAATTTTATTTAAAACACTATCAAATACTGAATTTTGTTTAAAAATCGTATTAAAATTACTAATCAGGCGAATGACTATTAATTCCAATAGAAGATTATTACAGATTGTTTTTTTAAATATTTGTTTACACAAGAAATTAAAAAGATTTATTGGTGAAGGTACACATAATTTTGTGTATCTTCATGCTTAATTCCATACGTTTTATTTATTTTGTTTCACATTTAAATTATGTTATATTATTTCGCTTATTTTTATCCGATTGTATGTAACCATCAATGATTATTTGTATGAGAGTCATTTCCCATGTCTTGGAAAAAATATAAGTGTGAAAATAAGACTTAAAACTTAAGAAAATGGGAGAAGTTTAAAATATTTGTTTCAGTATATATCATTTTGATCATCACGTTTTTATGAACTAGTTAGTTAAGTTAATAGTTAAGGAATTCTTTTATTTTAATATAAAAAACGTAATATTTACACGTAATTAACATTTCACAGAGGCAACAGCAAGAGGACATGAAGGACATGTCATTTGAAGAATTTTCAAATGATAACAATGGCACCTGAATTCTAGTATCTTTTTTTCATACAAAAAATTTCCCACCTACCATATAGTACAAAAAAGTAGAAGGTTCTTGTTGAAATCATCTCGAACAAAAACGGTTATTACCAAAGCATATTGTTTAAAGGTATTTATGTATTATGAATACCTGTATTTTTTCAGGGGTATTGACACAAGTTACCCACTTAGCCGGATTTTAATTTTGTACCCCTCCTTCCATAGCTATTCGTTATATTATTTCAACTTACATGAAACACCGAAACGATTTGAATCTTATACTAATATCGAATGAGAGATCTTATATTTCTTGAAACTCCATAAGGTGAAACCTAAATTTAGGGAAATTTGTTATTTTGTCAACAATGATAGAGTTATTTGTTAGTGCATTTTTATGCATATATATCAGTAGCTCATAAAGGAATATAGAGATATAGAACAAAAGAATGTAGAAGATAAAGGAAAATAGAATAAAATAATATAGAAGATAAAGGAAAATAGAATAAATAATATAGAAGATAAAGGAATATAGAATATTTATTTTACACTAAATAATATAGGAACTTTTTTAATATGACTTCACTTACCTACTTATAAGTTTTACTGGTCAAGCGTTCTCAAGAAAGAGACTCAGTTAAATTATAATGACTTTTTTCTCGAACACAATGTGTGTGTTTAAATATGTGTCCTTGAAAATACAGACTATTGCTTTGTCACTTCCAAAAATACGGAATTAAGTAAGTAATAATTTTTTTATTTCATATGCTTGCTTATTTTTTGAAATTTTGAATGAATCAACATCAACTGGTATATATTTACGGCTAAAATACAGTTTAATTGTGTCATTAAAAAGACATTTAAAATATTTAAAAATTACGTTGATGTATGATTTTTAGAATTATTTTTGGATCGTAATAAAATTAGATGTTATATGATTGGTATAAAATGATCTTGACAATGGCGTGTGCAGATTTTTTGTTTGATTTGCAGTTTTTCGCTCGCTGTTATTCATATGTATTTATAAGTTAAATAATGCATTTAAGAAACAAATTGATAGTTAATAGTGTGGAGGAGGAGAAGGCGGAACCAACGGATTCCCATTGGCGCACGCCTTTGGATCCTGAGTAAATGTTAATCAAAATACAGAAAGTAAAAGATGCATGAAAAGAGGAAGCATGTTTTGTTTCCCAATAGGCGGAAATTTATTGAATTTTTTAACATGCAAAAGTACAAATATTTGCAAGACAATCACCCTACGCAGTTTGTTTTTCTTTGGTTATCATCAGCATCAGCACAACCTGTGGCTTTCCAACACTTGTTGCGGGCGATTCCCGACAATCTATTCGCTTCTGTCTTATTCAATCAACTTAAAGAATCATTTTAAGCATTGAAATGAAAAAAGTATAATAATTCCAAAGGATAAAAGTATAACACATGAATTCAGATCTTTTTAGTTCATATGCGCTGAACTCTTGAGCTTTACCTGAAAGCCTCTTTCAATACATTTGTTAAGATTAACAAAACTTAAAACAATCAAAGGTTGATTCCCTTTTTGTTTGTTCAGGAAGTCATTTACCAACAATGATAAATTACTTTCTGTCATCAGTGCACAATTAAAAAAATACCAGAGGTATTGTAATTTAACATTCAAGGATTTTGTTTTCAGCGCATGATTTCAATCGTGTAACTTTTAAACATTCTTTAAATATCTGGTACAGACTCTTGTTGGAAAAAGCGAATTGTAAATCATGACAAGCAAATGCGTATTAAAACTGCTTGGAGTGGCTAACATTGAAATTTGCAAAAATTGAAACAAATGTATAATATAATACGGGTCGAAGTTCCAGTTTCTGTTAAACACACGCATCTAAACTTTCAGTTGATAATTCTAAGATCTCGTAAATATGCTATGCTCAGGATTTTATTATTCCATGTCTTTAATGGGACATTTTAGAAATTTAAAATCGCATCTATCTAAAAATTCACATATTTTTCTGTACAAGATAAATCACCTCCTTGGAAAAATGTTTCATATTTGAAACAATGAATATGATTTTAAAATATTATTTCAACATTTAGAATACACCTTTACATATCAGGAGAGATTATTTCATCAAATACATTTCAAGACAATTAAATTTTTTACAATTTTCTATACCAATGCAGCATTTTTACGAATGTATCAAGTTTAGAGCGTTATTTTCAGAAACTGTTACTTTGGTACCACAATCTACATCAACATATTGAAAAAGTATGCAATCACATTGGTAATAAGTAATAAATTAAGTACATTGTAAATTTGACACTAGAAGCTTCTAAGTGAGCTTAATAAATAACAATAAAACGAATAGTTTCTATACTTAGTATACCTACACATGCACAAATAATTGTAAAAACGCCACATATTCATTAAAAACAAGACAACATTTACAAATTACATACTTAGCATTAGGAAAAATACGACAGAAAATGCTACGAATTGTACAGTTTTTCAAAAACAAATAAAGCAATTGAATACATAATAAATACACATAAGTTTAGCTTCTACTTTTTAAAGTATTTTACTTAGTCCACTCTCGTTCTTATTGGTTGAAAAATCTCGAGTGTTTTTTCAAGAAGCACGAATAAGTAAATAAATATAGTAATGTGGAATATCTGGAATAAATAACGATAAATACAATAAGTTAATTTGGAGACAGCAGAAATATCCCAGAATTGAAAAGCACGGTGTTTTTTCTTCATTTTCGTCTATTAGGAAAAATACGATTGCGGTCAAGTACAAAGTATAAAGTCGCGAGTATGCGTAACAATTTGAGCAGTTATTTTGTACATGAGATTCTCAGTGTATTTGTACTTGAAGTAACATTTTTTTTAACAGATTGTGAAAATGATAGTGATTTTCATTTCACTCCGAGTGATGTGTAGGATTTTGCAAATTAGTAGGGATCTATGAACATTTTTAACAAATAATGTAATATAACATTTTTAACTGCTTAATCAACTAATTTAAATTGTATTTATAAATACTGAATATTTTAGAATAAAACAAGTGACTGAATGGTCGCCAAGTTCTACATGCTTTCAGTAAGTAATATTTTTTTAAATGTTACACCTTCATGTTTTCAATTTTAGTACGTTTCTGCAATCAGCAATAAATAATGCATAATCATGACTAGAGGTTATAAATAGTATGTAATATATTTATAAATGGAATGTTCATAATCATCATTCACAAAGTGCTCAGAAAAAGCTAAGGAGAAACCTAGCACTCACTAAAGATATCATTATAATCTCACATTTAGAAAAAAGTTCGAAGAAAATAAATTATACAATATATGAACAGTTAGAAGAAACGACTAAGTAGGGATAGCCTAAGAAAACTGATCATATATATCGAACAAATCCTCAAAAATTCTAAAATCGTCGTTTCATCGAGGTATTTACAACTAATCCAGCGGTATAGTGATAAAAAATGACAGCCATCAACATGGCGGCCAAGTTGGAATAGTTAGAATGAAGGTTAATTCACATAGATCAACTTATCCGAAGAATTTTAGGTATCTAATGTACAATGGTAGCAAACTTATCGCAGCTGTAAAGGATGCCATACGCTTACAGAATGTTGAATTTTGGTTGATGTTTTCTTTGCAATAAATGATACCATCTAACATTAGAGACATTCTATTACAATGCAATTCATCCAATACGAACCAATTTGCTTCGGTTTTTTCGTATAAACGGAAAACATCGTATCAGGTATTATTTCCATAGTCGCAAAAGATGTGTCATTGATTTATTTTTACTACTAATAAGAACTGTTTTATTAGTTCGTATCATATTTGAGTATTTAATGAGTTCGTCATATCAAAAGTTTAAGTAAAATATTTACCCTTAAGAATATTTTCCGGCAAATAATTAAAGTTTTTTTTCCGAATGCTTAACCTTTAAACATGCTTCCCGTTGTTAAATAGTTGAAAAATTCTTTAAAATTCAATTAGAATCAAAATAATGCTTAGAAGTTTTTACCTTCAATAAAGAGAGAGGCTTTCATTAAATAAAACTTTAAAATGCGTAATAGCACCACTGTAAAATGTGAGTCGATTTACCTCATACATTTATTTTAAAATAATCACAGTACAATACCAATTATTACAAGAATTTTTTATTTTATCTTTTCAATTTTATAAGAAATAAATTTAAAATGTTAATGTTTAAGCATATTTTTGGTTTAAGCTATTGTGATTTAGTTAAGTATACGCACCAAATGTTTCTCACAAAGAAATTTATATAGAATTTACACGGAAGATCCTGTTAATATTTTACATCCTGAAACTGAAACTTCCCAATTTTATAGGCTTTACTTATCAAGGGTAAGCATCTTACTTCATTAACTTCTGAATATTCGAACTCGTGTCACATTCTCTTATTGGAATTCTCTAAAGCGATGCACTTAGTTTTCTCAATGATTGAGAGAAATAGCATTCGGTACTTCGAGAATTTTATGTTTTAAAATCGAGAATTCAAACAAGCAGTGCAGGGATTATGAAACCAAAAAAGGCCACATTATATAAATGGTCGCATCCTATACACATAAAAGCTAGTGCATGTTAATGATTTCGGTTGTTGATCATTTTTTTTCCTCGGTTTTTTTTGTTTGCCCAAACATAACTAGTCAACATTCTGCTTCTAGCCTACTTCTGTGCGATACACATTTTTTTAGTGAACAACAATAACAACATTTTAATTTTCTTGTTTTCTCACAGTTGCTCACTATTTTCGTTCACTTATCCTTCCGCAGATTCTGCTTACTGAAGACGAAGTTGCCTTCGTAGTTTTCCCTTGTCGCTAAGCCTAAAATTCCATTTTAAGAACATGGTAAAAACACAGAATTTTTATCGACATTAGTTTATTTTGTCGCCTTTAATTTATCACATGTTTAAATCCCAATTTATTCATCCATATATATACTTCAAATTATGAAGATTTAAAAAATTGTGCAAAAAAATTTATCGGCTTTCTTAATCAACAATGAAGTATCTCAATTTAAAGTTCCAGATATATCCCTGAAAACAAAGTGGCTTTTAATTCGACAGCAGATCTGAAATGCGACAGGGCAAAATAATAAAATTCTCATTCGCATATTCTCTTTTGAAACGAAGCGATCCGTCTTTCGGCCGTTCGCGTCTCATTTCTAACTTCTCCACTCAATATTATTGCCTGTGAAAGAGTTGGCGTTTTATTTCGTCTCTAAAAATGCCAGTTTGAAACGAAATATCGAAAATTGGGACCACTTACATCACAACAGGTATATTTATACCGATAGTAAAAAACTTTAATCAAAAGTTTGTTTAAAACCTTAAACATCTCAGATGAAAAGATTTGTCGACTAATAATATTCCAAATCAAAATTTTGTATTTTACAGATTTACCTGAAGAGGAATGTTCTTAAAACTGCCTAGACCAATAAGTATAAACAATAAGCGTTTTACTTCCAATACATTCCCTCATTTTAAATAAATTAGAAATATATTTTCTTAAAAACTTATTAGTCTTGTTTAGTTAATTCAAATACATTGCAGCGAAATATAGACAATCTATAGAAAATAATTCATTTTTCAAATCCAAAGTTAAATTAACTAAAATATTTTAAAATATTAATGTTTTGGGGAAAATGTTGGGAATTAGTTATGAACATAATTATACTGAAAGAATTTGAAGAATTATATAGACAGGTATTTAATGTCATAATCTCAAAACATGAAATCATCGAATTATAAATTTGTAAAAAATGCAGTGGTACACTAACTACATTTATTGCTTTTAATAAGTTCCGACATTTTGTTTCATTTACATCTTTTCATCTGAAATTGTTTCAGTTCATTTAGCGTTACAAAGTAAAAGGCAATATTATTACAACATCCTTGATAAACGACCATCATTGATTATTGTGATGTATACGAACAAGAATATATATAATATATATTTATATATATATTTCTAAATATATATAGAGAGAGATTCATTCATATAAAAATTGACTTTTTTAGTTTTCAATTATTTACTGAAAAAGTCTCGTAAACGTTTAGCAGAAATCGCGTACAGTGGTGTGTTTCTACAGAACACACCGTAGGAGCACCTGCGATATTGTTAGACCGAGCACCAGCAAGGATGTCAAAAATGTTCCTCTGTAGCAAAACTATAAGAAGGAAAATCACAAAGAACACATTTGAGGAAGTCTATGTCTGTGGAAATTTCTGAAATTTTAGACAGTATTTTACTTTACAGGCTATTGCTTCTGTCATGAAATTTAATACACATATAGTACGTTTAATACAATATTTGCAGTTGTATTGAATATTAATATGCCAATGGTGCCATATTTGTATATTAATATGTCAATACGCTTAAAGAATTTCGAAGATGTGTCTCTACACATCTTAAAAATTCTAATAAGTTGGAAAGTTTTTAAAATTTTTATGCAGATCTCAGTGCTCTTTTCCCCCCTCCTTTAAAATCATATATGATCACAAATACACCTGATTTCCGTATTAAATTCTTATTTATTTAATATTTTTCCACATCTGATTTTTTCGAATTAAATAACAAAATATTGGGAATGAATTAGAAAATCTTGTAAAAACGTGAAATTTATTATTTTAATTTTATCTATATTATTTCAGTGTTTCAGAATTTTTAGATTTGGTAAGTGAATCAAAATCAGATTTCAAAAGCACATGTATGTAGCCTGTAAAATAAGATTCTGTCTAAAATAATTCTTACCTGAATGAGATGTCGAAGTGTCACGTTTGGGACAAATGTGTTTTCGAACAACTGTTTAAAACTACTACTATTCAAACCCCTTAACACACATGAGTATGACACGTAACAGTACCTTGTATCAAAAAAGTCTTAAAATGGTACATCCCGCATATGTACAATTTTTCAATTTATATATATTTATATAAGTATACATATCCCCAAAGAGCTTCGTGCTACACTTGATCACGTGAATTTTCTAAAGTATAATTTTTTCTACTTCAAAATTCCTCAAAATTTTCTTTTTAAGTTATGTTTCCATTTTTAGATCAGAATATTTTTAAGATATTTTACTTCAAATTCACTGTCCAGTATTTTTGTAAGCTCTGAATTTTTCAATAAATTTTCTGTGCTTTGAAATGCCAAAATCTATTATCGATTCTCTAATTAAATTTGGTACTGCAGATACATGTGCAAAAGGTGTTGAAGTGATACCTATTTGCCGATTGATTACAATCTAAGTAAAAAAACTACAGTTCTTTTAAAATTTCTTTGTGAGACATTTAAATTTCTGTTTGAAAAAAATTTAGTTTTTCTGATTAGAAAACAATGAAAATTGATCCAAATGAGTTTGTTTGACTGAGCATTTTTAATATATATTTTCACGAGTGCAAGTGCAGTACGTCTTCAATTAGAAATTCCAACAAGTCCCACCACCTTATTGATTTTTATGTAACACATATCTTGTCTTTAGCTTCACGTAGGAACGACAGACAAATCAGTTTACATGTGACCAGTTATGAGAGCCTATGTCAGAAAAGCAGGCAATTTATATTTTCACAGCATGTTTGCCATATCATTATGGAAGATTGGGTACAACATCTAACTAGAATGAATCATATTTATTCACAATAAAGGCTGAATAATTTAAATGAAAAACTAACCAAATTTGAATTGTTCTTTTTTTTTAATAATACTTTTTCATTGCTTTCTTTTCATTAATGTTTGAGTTACACCATCAATTTTAAAGCATTGCAATTTGAGCCACTTAACTGAACAATGCTTTTTAAATATGAAAATCAATATTAAGACCTTACAATTTACAAACATAAATTTCATTAACTGTTTAGATGTCAATTTCCTGGGTTTAAGGTGTTTATTAATATGCAGCCTTTATCGCTTTTAAAATGAATAGATGACATCAAATACAAGGTACAATTTCTTAATTACGATGGAACTACATTAGTTGGAAGTGATTTTTTTTTTCAAAAATTACAATAAAATTCAAGGAATTACTTCACCGTCTTACACATATTTTGTAATTCTTAAATATTTTATGGGTAAATTGAATCTTAAAATTTACGAAAACTTTTTTGAATCCATTGCAATAAGCCCGGCCAGAAATTGATTTGAAAGTTACAATCATTGAGCATCAAACATCATAGTTTTTTAAATAAAATAATCAAACATTATCATACAGAAAAAGAAGAAAGATCTCTATTAAATGTAACTCAAAATGAAAAGTTATTATTTTTACAAAACAAAAGCAAACAAGTAAAATTAAAAATTATAATTTATATAAATAGAGAATGATGTTAGAGAAAAATGAATTTAACAAGAATTGAGAAAATTTGTTGCATCGCCAAAGAAATGAAATAAAAAGTAATTTGGTGTACATGCATTTTTAGATTCTATTTGTTGGCAAGCATGCATTAAAATTATGAAATCGGGGTTGAAAAAAATATCAAACTCAAAAATGTTTAACGCAAAAGAAAAATCAACAAATATTTAATTTCAATAAGATACTACAATTCAAATAAAAACATAACTAACATAACAAATAACCATGCAAAAGTAAAATCAAAACGAACTAAAAAGATGTTTTAAAAGAACTAAAAAAAATGCACAATTCAAAGTAATAGGAAACTAAATGCATAAGACTAGGAAAGTCATACATTAAACAATAAATTATTATTTTAACAACTTTTAAAATATCGATAAGATCAACGACATATTTGCAGTCAAAATCAAAAATACCTCTGTTAAATAGTTCATTGGTAACAATTTCACATACAAAATATATAAAAAATACAATAAAAATATGACATTGTTTTCCGATCAAAAAATGACTATGAAATATGAAAACAAGCGATTGATCCTCAAAACGATGAAATCTAAAAAAATGACTACTTTATATTTAAAGCGACATTTACAATGTTTTCAATCATTCAATATTTACACAAATTACTTCACATAAATAAAGTTGCTTACATGTTTAAAAAACATACATAACTGAAAAGTCTATTTATATTAATATCTATGATATCTTCTTATTTAGCAAAATGTTAAAAATTTATCTGTAGTTCCAACTAATTTGTGTAGTTCGTTTGAAATATGTTAAATCCAACCTTTTTTTTTAGAATAGTGTCAAATACTACAGCATTTAAACGAGTCGTTTTAATTAAAAGGATTGCACTCATTTTAAATAATTTTGTCTGTTATTCCAGAATCAAATTTATCCCCGTAATAGAGATAAATTAATATCCCTATTGAAAGAAAAATTTTGCGTTATAACAAACATTGAAATGAGCTGCATTTCGAGTGCCAATAAATTATGTCCCCCGAAAAACGAAGGATCATGATTATATGAAAACCAAAACCGCATTAGAAAATGATGTGTTTAATTATATAAATAAATAAATAAAAACGAATATGCAATTATATCCCTGGATATAAGCTAAGAAATTTTTTAAAAATTGACTAGATTTATTAAGTTTTATAGCGGTAAAAAATTTTATAATTTAGGCAGCTAATAGTTACCGCGTTCCTCCTTTTGATAAATTAATTGGGGGGAAATAGGAATCAAAAGAGTGATTAAAAAATCTTAATAAAAGAATTTGGATACATTTTTTTTCGTCAAACGAGGTAGCGGTTTTGTCAAAGATTTATGAGGGTTTTCGCCAGTATTTAAGATTTACATTTATTTGTCTTGAAGGACACCTGGAGCACTCGATTGCCCAGAGTATACCCATTGAGACTCTGGATAGCAACGAGAGCTTCATCGTAGTTAGTCATGGTGACGAATCCAAATCCTTTGCACTTGTTGGTCTGGAGATCTCTGATGACCTTGACACTTTGCACAGCTCCAAAAGGGCCAAATAATTGCCATAACAGATTCTCCTCGGTGTCCGGGGCAAGGTTGTACACGAAGATACACCAGCCCGAACCATTAATAGCAGTACCAGCAAGCAGAGGATTAGCCAAGAGATCTCCGGCTAGAGGAGAGTACCTGCAGATATGGACACACGATTTGTCGAGCAATGTTAGTAGCTGCTTAAAAACCATTCATATACAAATAATACAAGACAATCAATGCACTTATATAAGAGAATTATTTATCTGAAAAGAAAACTAAAAGACATTTCATATACATATATATATTAATAGTTTTATAGAAAAATAATACAAATATGTACCTCACAGTTTTAAGTATATACTATTATATAATAAATTTCAGAGAGAATATACCACTACCGAAAGAAAATACTTGATAGTATTAATCTGTAAATAAGTAATGAATTAAAAATATGATAGATTATATATAGAGAGAGAGATTTCAAAATTCACATGTAGAATATTAACATACTGAATACAATATGTGCTCACTTCCGTTTCTTATGATTTTCATAGCGCCATGTCTAGTTTCTAAATTATCACATTTACCTTTTTTTAAAGGCAATCTTAAGCCGTGTTACTGGAAGCAATT
This sequence comes from Trichonephila clavata, assembly GCA_019973975.1. Taxonomy (NCBI): domain Eukaryota; kingdom Metazoa; phylum Arthropoda; class Arachnida; order Araneae; family Nephilidae; genus Trichonephila; species Trichonephila clavata. Next base: position 25,874 of record BMAO01030121.1, read on the forward strand.
TCAAAAATTTTTTGTAGAAGATCAATAAATAATTATTCGAAAATTTCAAAAATTAGCCTCTAAAAATGACAAATATTTTTTTTAACAAAAATATGACGATTAAATCTTTTTTCTTGAAAGAAACATTTTCCATTTTGAGTACTGAGCATTTCTGAAGATCGAACAATAACTAAACAGTGTTTTTGTCCTAAAGTAGGAATGAATTTTCTTTATTCTGTAGTTTTGTACAATTCAGAAGTCCTAAGTGATACCAATAAAAATTGTATATTTTGAGCTAAATTTTTTTTAAATTTAATTATTTTATTGAATATCCTTATTTACACCTGCATGGTGGCCGGGTGTGAAAGAATAGTCCCAATGTAGTTCATGCACGTCGTAAAAGGCGACTAAAATGTGTACCCAGTGCTAGGGGGTACAGCTAAGTACCCTCCCTCAGAGGATTATATCAGGGGGCTGGTCTTCCAGGTTGGAGGTTGGACGTCGGGCTAGCGACCTTACCTCGTAAAAAAAACCTTATTATGAATTAAATCTCAGAATTCTGGAGAAGGCCAAGGCCCAGTCGAGGTTGTCGCGTCATTGAAAATGAAAAATATCATAATTTATTCTTTGTACAAGCGCTTTAGAGCCTTTGCTCAAAACGTTCATAACATTTCCACGTGTTGATATTTCTACTAAAAACATTTTAATTCATTATGTCAAGTACTTTAACATGTGCTCTCTTGATACCAAACTGTTTAAAAACACGCGATAGAGCATTTTCTCTTTCATTCTGAGTAAAAATGGTGTTTTACAGAGCAATATAATTATCAACCTGGAAGTTTTATTAAAAATATAATTCTAAAACTACAATTCTTCCAGTGATTCTTCGAAAGAAAATGTTTTAAATAATATATAGACAAAAACTATTCTTTAAATGAAGGAAAGAAACAAACTAAAAGAAAAATGGCAATCACATCCATCATTGATTGGAATAAATCTTTGTTTACACTAAATTGTAATTAATATTCTTCAATTTGTGATTTCACTTCCATTCTTAAATTAAAAATAATAATAATCAAATAATTTCTGTTACTAAGCAACAAATTTATCAGTAATAAAATATTTTAAAATAATTTGAAAATTTTATTTTAATATGCACATGAAAAATCATCGTAATTAAATGAATATTTTTAAAATAAGGAATGTATGCAACAAAACATTACAAAACTTATTAAAATAATGACAAAAAATATTTTAAAATTTAAAAAATAATACGAAGTAATCGAAAAGTTTCACTCTTGTTTTTGAATATTTTGTTTAATATTTTTTATGAAAGTACAGAAGAATGTTTAATTTCATTTATAAGAAAAATAAATAATAATAATCCAATTAATGATACTATTTTTACAGTCAATTATTTCATCAAAGAAAAAGCATTTTTTCATGAAAAATTAATACTTAACTTCAGAATTTAACTTAGCATTGTATATGAGCAAAAAGAATTAAAACTCATTTTAAGCTGTTTCATTTAGTGAAACTTTTCGATCTGTCATAAAATAAATTGATTTCTTAATTCGAAATGTATTAAGAACTATTCCATAGTTTATGCTTACAGAAAATAAACTATCAACTTTGGTGTATGTAATTGTTCTACAAAATAAGTTACAAAAACTGCACAAAAATATAACCTTATTTCTTAAAATGAAAGAAATTTTTTATTTATTTAAATATATAAATTCCTTTCGATTCTTCGAATTAAGAAATAATTTATTCATAAAATAAAATACAAATATAAAAATAAAATACTGAATATTTCAACTTCTGAGTAAAAAAATATAGAAAAAGAAAGGAATTTAAAAAAATATCGCCTTCGTCAGGTATAAAATAAAAGTACTTTAGCTTTTTAAATCTAACGCCAACTAAAAACATTTTTCCTCATCCATAAACGGCAAAGAACCAATAAAATAAGCAAATTCTGGTGAACATAAGAAAATTGATGAAAATAGAAAGTATAATCCGATAACAAAATTATACTTTACAAGAAGAAATAATTTTAAATGTTTAACCAACATAAAACATGCCAAGAATTTGGATTATGCTACATAAAATAGGTAGCTTCAAAAAAAGTTAGAATTACTTATATATATAAAGGATAAAAATGAAAATCTGCTGTACAATAACATTACATAAACGAAAACAATTTGAAGAAAATAAGTAAAAACCTGTTAAGTTCAGTGATATCACAAAGTTGAAACATATATTTAATATTTCATAGTAAATACTTTTTCATAAATGTATTTATATAATACATCTAGTTCTATGCACTACACAAATTTGTATGAAATACAAATATTTTCAAATTCACTTCTATAATTGCAATTGCTGCAAAAAATATTAGAAGAATCATTGAAATAATATATATAAAAACAAATGCGTAAGTAGCATAACCAATGAAAATTGAAATTACTCAATAAAATAAAGCTGTGCAGATGGAATGCCTTTCTATCGTTAGCAACGAAATTCTGTAATAAAATAATTCCTCTTTACTGAATGAAATAAGCCATGTATAAGGGAATAAATTAGTTACAGAAGAAAATAAGCGGAGAAGTAACGAAATTTCTTTAATCAAAATTAGCACAAAGAAATTATAAATTTCTTGACTATTTAATAATTTCCTTTCGAATATTCAATTTTCTCTGTTCTCACAGGGATTATTAATTCAAAAATAAATTTAATAACTCTTATAGCTTATAATATGTTTTATAGCTTAAATTTTTTGAAGCATAAAAGTAAAATTTGAGTAAGTTTTCAGTAAAATATAAATTGGACTCGTGAACTTCGATTTATTACAACTATAAAGTATCTTTAATTTATGGACTTTTGATTTGGGAAGTACCACATTAATATATGTAATATTTAAGGGTTTAAAAATTTCTTCATTATAATGGGATGCTATTCTCCATCTTACTTTTATTTAATGTATATATTTAGCTTTAACAGTCTGCATCTATTAATAAGGACAGTCAAGTAAAAATTTCTTTAAAAGACAGGGGATTCGGAATTTGGAAAGCATAAATTGCGGAATGTTATAAATCCAAGCATTCAGTGACACAATTATGAAAAAACATATAATAATGCAAACCATAATAAATACCAAAAAGAGAACAGCGTCAAGCCAAAATAAAGAATCGAAAGCTATGATCAAAAACGAAACTATATAGAGGATTAGGAATAGGAGCAGCCACAATTTTTGTTTCTTCAACTCTTAAACAAGATAAAAAAAGTAATTAAAATCAAAGAAATAAAGGCTGTTTAAATATAATTAAAAACCTTAATAAAGGAATTGAACGAATCATCGACCACTGTCGCAGAAGTACGCAGAAGGAGAAGAAGAAGCAAAAACCAATACTGGCTGAGACTGGAAGTTCTTGAGAATTCCGTTTATGGATGGAGGATGGCGTAGTTCTCGTACCTTGACGAAACGGCAGGAGTCACAGGTATATACCTGAAGCGGTTAGCAGGGTGGTGTATGGGCCCTGGAAACCTGCGCTGGGGCGATAGGTATGCCGCCAAGGGAGCCAGTGCCTTAACATTGTTGCTAGGGTTGTTGGCGAACTTGACAGTGATAGGGTCCGTGGCTCCTTCGGGTACGGTGTTGTTTAGATGTTTAATTGCACGTTCAGCTTCCATCCTTTGATCAAACCGAACGAATCCGACGCCTTTAGACAAGCCTACAGATTAAAAAATGTAGCTTCATTAAGAAAATTGAAACCATGAAATGTTTTCCACAAAAGGAGTTCAACTCTTAAAATAATTAGAATTACTAAGTTAATGTAGTTGCAGGATTTGAAAGAATAAAAATGATTCAAATACAATAACTTAAGTATTTAAGAAATTGATATATTATGCAATTTTTGGCACTAATTTATTGTACCATCAACCAGTTTCGTCAAATGCAGTGTTATATAGGCAGTAGTGAAAACCATTCGCCCACACGTTCGAACACAGCAAAAACAATAGCAGTATTTGGTGACATTTATAGAACTGCCGAAATTGGTTGATGGTATAATACGTAAGTACCCAATATTTTTATGCTACCAGCAGATTTTGAACTAGTAGGATTTATTTTTTCGCATGAGTTTCTATGATGATGAGTTTCTTTGAGTAACTATGATAAAAATTAAATTATGTAAGTGCCCGAGAGAAGCATTTTTGTTGAAATTTCTACACTTTCCAATATTGAAGAAGTATTTTGCAAGAATGAGTTTTATTTCCAAATTCAATACAATTCATGGTACATGATCCTTTGCAGGATCAAGTGAATATATGTCAAGACAGCTTATAATTAAATAAGGTTTGTTCAAGTTATTCAATCTTGAAAGAGTTATTTTATTAATATATTTCTTTGGATTTGAATTTTTTATTTAAACTTAAATTGGATACATTTTAAGTTAGAGAAAATATTCGTATAACACATTTTTTAGAAAAATAATCGGGCTGAAAATCCAACTAAATTGAGTCACAATTTGCGATTCTATGATTAACATGTTCATTTCCATTAGAAAATGATCATTAGAGGTCCAAGATTTTCCTTCAATATAATGTGGGAAGGTACCCATGACCCAAGGGAGATGCTTGCGGTGCAGATTAAAAATTTTTTGAGTTCCACCTGAAAGGCTCATGCCAGTAAACATGTTAAAGAAACAGATAAACTGAGGAAATTATAGATTCTTTTCATTTGTATAATAATACAAATTTCATGAAATGCATAAAAAAAGAAAACTGACCAATTTTAATAAAGATTGTCTACACTATAAATGGTAACATATTGTGTATTTATAACATTTTATACTTTAAGAGAGTGTGCGTTTTATATAAAATTATTCTATTAAAATATCTCTCGTAAATCAACACTAAATTCCCTGCAAATGCAAATCCAATTCGTATGAAATAAAATTACGATAAGCTTTTTTACTTTGTAAAAAATATTCTTAAAATAATCAATTTTTTATATTACATTTTCATACAATGGATCATTAAAAAAAGTAATAATGAAATTTACAACTTAAATATAAAATTCTTAAACAAAATACTACTTTCCTAAATTTTTGTTTGAATATTTCTTCTATAATATTAAAATTTTATTTTACATAGATGCAGTAATCCTAATTTACAACTTAAAATATTAATATATCATGATTAAAATTAAAAATATTTTAAAGGAAAATATTCTGTTGCATTCAGATGCATTATGAATAAAAAATAAACAGCATGCTAGACAATGTTTAAAGTTTTAAAAATATAGATTAAAACTTCAAACTGATAAAGCAACAAAAATATTGAGGAAATAAAGAGAATTATAAAATTATGCATTCTCATTATCTGTTTTACAAAAAATATTTTGTCAGTTGTGAATTTAATTCCACAATATAATTACAAAAACTCAAAAGTTAGAACTATTACAATTTCTTTCTCTTCGGTGTGGTAAAAAAAAAATTAAAAGAATTAACTACCATGCATAAAAGGAAAAATAAGATGCATAAAACACTTTTTTGTGGGTGTGTATATATATATATATATTGGCATTTTGAAAAACTTTTAATAATTTTAACATCGGAGAGAAGCAAGATATTGTCTTTAAGTTGTAATTTTTTTCATTAAGCATATTTTACTTCATTTTGTAAACTTACAGAATAATTGTCCTTAACAAGATGGAGAATTTTTAACATTAAAAGTTTTTTTTTTTTAATTCCTTAATATTTTTGTACACTTGTCTAGAAAAAATAAAGCAGTAATAATTAAACTGATCACGTCATTAACGCAAATTTTCTTTTACAATTTGCCTAAAGTAAATTTTTAGTTAAAAATTTTACACATTTTCCCGAAATAATTATGCTTATTAAACAGCCAAATATAATTTTCAGATATATCAAAATATAATATTAAAACAAACTTCATTTCGACAGTAAAGTTTGTTACAAATATTTTTAAAGGAATTACTAAAAATGCTGTGGGAACACGATGCAAGTTAATAAAATATTTACCTCAAAATTTACTTTCTTTTTTAATATTAAGCAAATTATATAGTACAATTAAGTTTAAAAATGCCTTTATCAAATTCAAATGATTTAATATTAATAATTAAACAGGAAGAAACATAGATTTTGGTGTACATGCTAATTGATTTAATTTAATTCTTATTCCAAAAAAAAAAAGGTTCTTCAGTAGAAAAAGGAAAATGCAATATTTCTACAAATCATTCCCATGCAAAATTCGTGCAATTTTCTAACGAATAAAATTGCTACATTATAAAAAGAGAAAAAAAAATATCTCTGCAAGTTTTGCTAACATCACAATATCTTAACTTTAGCATTGCTAAATATTTTTGCTTAATTTAAACTGTGAAAAAATAAATTTTTATATCAAAATTATTTTGAATTGAACTGAAATCAGGAATATTTGAAAGGGGAAAAAAGTTCTTCTAAGCTAATTTTTAAGTAATGAAATGAGAGTGATCAATTTGAATTACTTTGCTTTTTTTAATAAATGCCGTCAACGGATGTTTTAAGCTGAAAGAGAAAACGTCATTTGATGAAAGTGAAAGATTTCTACTGACCGCCACTATTACCTGTGATGTTATCACACAGAATTCTGGAGGTGATAATACGCCCGAACGGGGAGAACTGAGCCTCCAAGTCCTGTTGAGTGAACGCCTTCGGAAGGCCGCTCACATACAGGTTGGCACCCTTGATGGCTTCGCTGCTCGGACGGGCATACGACACCTGCAAAACCCCAAACCGAAAGTATAAGCATCTCTATTGCAGGAAAGTATTATTACGATAAATAAGATGGACCACAAGTTTTGCCTTAATCAAAAATATTTATTGTATTCGAACTATTATAATTAGAAAATGTTTGCTCAAATGCATTGTAAGTTCTGTTATGATTTTTGTAGACCATTTACCTTAGTAAATGGCAACGTGCCCCCCCCCCCCTGGTATATCGGGGACTGTCTAGGCCAGTGGTCTTCAAACTTTTTCTACTCACAGAACCCCAAGAACTTGAAGGTGTTTTCATGGAACCCCTAGAACTAGAAAGTGTTTTCGTGAACCCCATTCCATACACATACTTCCAAGAATATATCGCAATATATATAATATTTAAAGTAAATCAACATGTTATAGTTACTTAATGTAAAAGCAATTAAAAAAAAGAGTTTTCCATTTATAATTAAAAAATTTTAACCATATTTTTAGTATAATTTACTCATTAGTATTATTAATTTGTGATCCAAGTGTCATCTACTCATGCATTACATTTATTAACCACTGGCATAGCTAGTCATGAGTGGGCCTTGTATCAAACTTCCTTAGGGTCTCTTTTCTGGATCCCTTAATGTTTTAAGATTTATTACTTGCGTGTTTTGGGACCCTTGTAACTTGGAGATCCCGTATCATTTATACGGTGGTAGTTACATCTCTATTAATAATTGGGATCTGAATGGCAATAAAATGTTTATAGCTGTGTGAGAAAAACTGTGTATTTTGCATGAGAATTTGCAATGGAACTTTCAGGAGCTGTTCATGCTTAAATTTAGATTTTAACATAGAATATGTTGATAAGTTGCTTCCTCTTCTTCATTATAGGTGGGGTTTTCCCTCCACAAATGCAAAAAGGTGTATTTTGCATTAGAAAACTATTTGATTTGTCAAGACATTGTGCTAACTAACAAGTATAAAATTATCTCGTGGAACCCAAGATAGTAAACAATAGAATACTCCTAATTTAGTAGGAAGTATATATAAAGATAAAAAAAGTTTTAATATTCTTTTATTATATTATAATAAAAGTTTAAAAAGTATTGCAAAATAAAGATATTTTATACAACTAAAATTTTCGGATTTATTTAATAGAGTGAGATTTAGAAACTTGTAACTATACAAACTCCAGAGAACGTGAATCCATTTTGCATACATATTTATAGGTTTGTTTTCGAGTTTTTTATCGTGACTCGTGGAACCCCAGGGTTTCGTGGAACACAGTTTGAAGACCACTGGTCTAGGCGGTATTCCAGTTCTCTCCAAGTGTTCTTTAGTATGCCATCCGTTACGCTGCCTGTTTTTTTTTTTAAACATTTCTTACCATCATTTTATTGATTTTGTATCTGGACGTCCATAGCAATGTCAAAATTTACGCTGAACATTAATGGGCGAATCCACTTCGTGAAACTGAAGCAAAAATTGGTCTTTCTCTTGAATGACGCCATTTCGGCAAATGTTCGACTTACAAATGTTCCACCCAAGTCCCTTATAAAGGAGCCCTGTCATCATCTATTGCACAAGAAAACTATCAAAAATGACCTATCCAATTATACAAAAGTTCATTGTTATATTAAACGGTTGAATTGTAAGGAAGTTTTATGACGAGCAAGACTTTTCGTTCTCCCTATATTATGAATTAATAGTCATTTGACTTGTTTATCTGAAGATTTGGAAAACAGTTTCTTCTCTTTTAGAGTTCTAGTAGCTCAGTGATCATGATTTAAATGAAGATTACGCTGTTTTAGCAAAATTTAAAAATCTCAGTTTCCAATTTTATTACACTCAATTTGTAAAAAATATTAAAATCGAAGGATGTGTGTGTAACGGATATTTTCAATAACAAAGTTCTACCCCGATATATATTCACCAAATTAGAAACACGCCTCAAATCTTTAAATTATATATATAGTCCATTAAATTCACTGATGGTAGCTGCCTGTTTTTTGTGCGAATAATCACTCACTCAATTCTCAATGGTGATCAAAGAATTTAAATTATTTTGAAATTTACTTGCAATAAGGAATTTCCAAAAATCAGTTGAAGTGCAAAATATGAAAAAAAAAATGATGTCCATCCAATACGGTCTTTCCAGATAAAATTAATGGCAATCTGTAGTCAATTAAATTATTTAAATCTCTTTTATCTTTGTCGAAGATGTACACTAGTTCCTGAAATCACACTTCCGAAAACAGAACTTCTTTTTAAAATTTACTTTATTCTTATTTCTTATTGGTGTACAATTGCGAAAGCTGCAGAAGTTCGCAAACCTGTTATTTTTAAATTAATATGTTTATTGAAAACTACAAACACGGCTGAGTAAACAGAAGAATTTTTTGATTTAGAATTACCTAATGAACAGCATAAATTGTCAATGACATATAAACATATGATTAATTTTCATTCTAGTGGGAGTGTAAATATTAAACATTTAGTTGTTTGCCTTGTATAAGACATATATTATATGCGATATATCTCTTTGTGGTAAGTTTTCATTTAGGAAAACCGAAAAACCGGTTTTCATCTCTCATAGCGTTTTCAGTTTCGAAATTTGAGTCGCGGGTTTTCCATTACCGGTTTTTTCTCAAAAGTGGTTTTCCAATCGCTAGACACAGACTCGTAATTCAAATTTTAACTCCAACAAAGATAACTATTAAGAATAATGATGGCTGCTGCTTATTAATTTATGTTTAGTTTCAAAATCCTAGTGCAGTATGATGTAAACGCGAGGAGAAGGAGGCATTAATTAAAGTGTCGTCCTTATAATCCAAAATACAAGAATAATTGCTGGTATCCTCATATGTGACTCAGAGTGACTTGTTTCAAAACCAATTAAAAGTCTAGAAGTTTTTCCGAATAATCAATATGTTTTAATTTATTTTTCTTGCGAATAGATGCATGTATCCATTCGAAAAAAGCTAAAAATTCCGTATATGTTTAGATCAGGGGCGTAACGGAGAATGTTAGGGTCCCCCTACGAAGTCAGGTTTTGAGCCCCAAACAGTAATACGTATTTGGCATCAGTCAGGCTTTGGGCCCCCTAAAATCCCTGCCTCAGTTTCACCCCCCCCCCCCCGCAATGCAGGGGTGTACGTTACTCCACTGGAGAGGTGCAAACCGGTTGTTATGGTGACACGAAGGTTATGAGAACTACAAGTTTGAGTCCTGATTTCAACCAGCCTGTCGTGTAAGAAAATAAAGAAACTTTCTCATCAAATTCAAATGAGCTTCTAAGTTCTCACGGGGAAAAGGAGAGGATGTCACTTGTTTGGGGCTTAAAATTCAAGGAAAATGCATGTAATAGCTTATAAAAGGACGTTGATGCCCTCCAGGTAATTGAATCTTTGTATATCTAATTCTTAAAAAACATTGTTTCATCACATTTATTAAAACTTTTTGTTTTGGATATTTTTTTATAACAGAGAAGACATAATTCACTGATAAAAAGACAAAAACATTAAAACAGAAATATAAAATCCATTTTCAATGCACGAATGTTTATTGAAAATGAAGTCAAAGTAATTCGGAGAAATGTTTATCAGGATGAAATTTGACCTCAAGCGGAACGTTGATTCGAGGATTAAATAACTAGATTCGGGTGTTTTCTCATACTTAAATCATAATCTTGAATTTTCGAAGAAGTTTATCGCTGAACTTATCGCAATTTATACTTCCAAGACACGTGCGATTAATAACGAATGACTTTATATCTTCAACTTTCTCTAATGAATTTTCAATTAATTCAAAATTCTGAAACTTTAAAATATATTACTGAAAAGAGCTTCTGTTTTAAATTTTTACTGATTTTTTTTTTCTTATTATTTTTCTGTCTTCTCTTCTAAATTAACAAAATAAGTCAAAATATTTTAAAAGTAAAAAAAAAATTTAAGAATTTTAATATTTATTAATATTTATAAAATATACTGAAAAATAAACATTAGTCTTCTTTAATTATTTATAATGAACAAACTAATCACATACTTGATTATTAAGTCATGTCGTTTTATAGATCAAAAAATTTCACCATTTCTATTTTAATACGTTTTTTTTAAATTGTATTCATTTATTTAAATAAGGTATAAACTATACAATCTAGTTTAGAAAAAGAAGGAACTACCTACTATTGTGTGACACTACCACAATACAGTAGATAAAATCAATACAACATAGAAAATAGATTGAAATAGTTAAACCTTTTAGAACAGGAAAGGCGTAATTAAAATATTTTTTTAATTAATTATGTTTGTGGTGGATGGCAATTCTAGGAAGTTTTTATACTATCGCAATAAAAGTAAATTTTTATTAAAATTCTTGCTTCTTTTTATTTAAAATGACCATTTATTAAAATGTCCATAATATGAAAAACTATCTATCGATTTGCAAGTTATTTATATCTTAAAAGAATGTCTAATTGAATAGTAGTGTAACAATATGTGTGCAGCTGTAGTAACCAGGGATTCGAACCGAAAACCGGGGGGGATCGTTATTTTGGTCGGACTGAAAACCAGAACTGAACCGAAAAAGAAATATCGATTTATTTCAGTTTGATAATGTTAAGTCATTTTGTTACTGTAATAAAAAAAAAAACTTATCGATATTTTCTAATTTAAGGTATATGACTACCTTCGGAGCAATTTTTTTGAAATATATAAATTTTCAACTAAATAAACACTTTTTTATTTGAAATGGGGCATAAAACTAGGAATTTAAGTACAATTTCCACAAAATTAAAAATAATTTTGGATATATTGGGAATTTTGAGCGAAATTTTAGTGAAAAATAATTGCAGTTACGGTAAGGCTTGTATTGAAAATTCTAATTAATATATTCAAATAATGTTTATGCAGTACATAAATAATATTATTATCTGTGCTTAGAGCTATACGATTTGTAAAACTTTTGAAAGTTTTTGAAATATGTCATTTTTTTATGCAAGAACTCAATTTTTTACAAAAAACTAATGTTATTTTGCCACAAAAAGTGCAGTAAAATACATAAATATATACATTGAGATTAAATTGTAATCTATAATACAGATAACTTTATATTAAAGATTTTCTGAAAATTTCGATTCAATATCTGAAAAAGAAATCCTGTAGTGAACTTTACCGTGAAACAAAAAATTGAAAAACATAGTTTCTCAGAAAATGCATTTAAAGATTTTAATACAATATGAAAAATTCTCTACAAATTGTGCATTTTTTAAACTCACCATATGTATAGCTCAAGGTCTCTTTAGCTTCATGTTTAACTAATTTGAACTTTTTACCCTTTTGCTGTTTTCTGGAGAGTTTTATAGACTATCACAATTGTCCTTTTTAGTATCATTTTGATGACAAATTACAGTTACGATCTTTGACACAAAATTCTGATAAATGTATACAAACAATATTTATACAGTACATAAATAACATATTTATATGTATTAGGAATTGAAAGACTTGTAATACTTTTGAAATTTTTTGAAATGTGCCAAATTTTATGCAAAAACTCGATTTTCAAAAATTAATGCCTTTGTTTCATAAAAAAGCAATAAAGTACATAAATATATACACATAGATTAGATTTTTATTCATAACACAGAAAGAACTAAATAAAACATGTTCTGAAAATTCCAATTCAATATCTTAAAAATATTTTGTGTAGAGATCTACTTCCGGTTTAGTAAACTCCATTTCCGGTTTACTAATTATATTATAACTTTGCTTCTGAATATCGTAAAAACAAATATAGAGTGTTTTTTAAATTTTAAATGTATGGGCTATAAATTAAAAACATAAAAGAAATTTCGAAAACTTTAAAAAAAATGGCGAATTTTGGGTAGTTAGTACCCTGTCAACCATGTAATTATCATCATTACATGCACATTGCTTGATTTCCTGTTTTGATCTTCACTTGTACTTCACTGTTTCAGTTTCGCTCGAAACTACTTGTAGAAAGCAGATTTAATTCAGTTGAATGAATTAGAATTGTAAATTATTTAAGATAAGAATATATTTTAAAAATAAAATTATTCATTCGGAACGGAACCAAAAACCGTTAGATTTATCGTAATGAAAACCGGAACAGAGCCGATATATTTATGAAAATTTTTAGTTAAGGGGAACGAAAACCGGAACGAAAAAAGTTACGGTTTGAAGCCCTGGCTGTAGCATCAAATAAGGCTGAGTAATAAAGGAAATTATAAAAATGATAGTCTATCAATACTAAAATCGTGGTATTATTTTTTGCTTAGAGGATTGTAAAATAACTACAGCAGATAAGCTCTAATAAAGAATCAAAACATCATGAGGTGCAGAATTTAGATTATAGAATCAATTTAATAAGTGCCCAGCCATAAAGTGACCTCTACTGCTCCTTAAATGACATTTCTGACAAATTATTTTGTCGCTTATGACAGTTGTATTAAACTAGATAAAGTAAGACTATTTATTAGCGGTTACTCAAAAAGAAGAAAGCAAATTCTAAAGGACATTTCTATATGAATGACAGTTTGATTTATTATTTTTCAATTACTCACCAAAAGATCACGAGATTGTCATAAATATAAATTTACACCACCTTTCATTTAAGTAATGAAAAATATTAAAAAATATAATCTATGGAATTATTTTCTAAAACATAAAGAAGTGGCATGTGAGTTAACTTCTATTACACATAAAAAAATTTTAATAGCATTTAAAAATTTAAAAAATCTAAGCAATTTCAATAAAAAAAATCATTTTAAATTAAATTTGAAATGGAAAACAGTATACCTTTATAGTTTTGTTCTGCAGGCGTAGGCCGTTCAGTGTATTGATAGCTTTTTCAGCATCTTCAGCTCGAACGTAATTTACAAATCCGTAACCCAAACTCTGACCTGCTAAAACGACAGAAAGGAGTATTCTAGTTACAGCAAAATTATAAATGAAAGCAATGTAAGTATTATAAATAAGTTTTGGAGTAGTCTCCATTGAATAGACGGTTTTCCGTAATTCAAAAAAGAAAAGTTAATTTTCATAGTCTTAAATTATTTAATTAATTTCACTAAAAATTCTTTGAAACAATTGTAAGTTATCCAATAAGTCTATTATTAAAACAGAATTAGTTAAATATAACTTATTTGCTTACAAGGAAATGAGATTTTTACAAATAATTTAATCAAATGCAAATTTTCTGAATCAATGAATTTTTAATATTTTTTAATAAACCATATGATTATTTTTTTTTAAAAAAATAAATTTTTGGATACTTTATTCATTTAATTTAGCATTAAAAAATTAAATTGTTTAGTTAAAAGTGTTCAAAATATATTTCTTTTACTTATTTTAAATATTATACGAAAGGCCAAAAAAATTTTAAGTACTATATTTTTGGTAAAAAAAACAAACGAATTACTAGTATTGAAAATTTTAAAAAGACTCATTTAGTGAAGTATCAAAATCTTCCTTTTATGTTTTGAATTTCAAGTAATTTAAAAATAAATGAAATTATTTTATTTTCCCTTTAAGTATTTCAAAAATATTTTAAACTATCTACAATTAAAACAAATTTTTATACGAAGAGAGTTACTGAATTATTTTTCTATTATTTTAATAAATCAAATGCTTCATAAAAGAAACAGAAAAAATTTAATTAATATATTGTTTAATACATCCTTACTTCATATTTATTCATAAATTTTATGATATTTTAAACCACGTAGCTTTTAAGGAAATCTCATCACGGAAAGATGGTTGTTATGCATATAGTTCATAAAGAGGCAAAATGCTGAAATTTATTTTGAATTTTTTCAATTGATATTTAAATTAAAGCTATTTTACTAAACAAAACCTGTACAATAGGCATAGCAAACTCGTAGAATATTACAGGACGTAAGTTTCATTTTATATTAAGTTAAGGGCTGCATGTTTTTAATTTAAAAAAAAACTAATAAATATATTCGAAATAAATGTACGCATTTTGTTCAATAATAGCAACAACAAAAAAAGAGTAGAATTTAAAAAAAAAGATTAGTGAATTTACCTATTTTATTCAAAAAATAAACATTTATCTTATTTAACATTTTTTCAGAATTCACATAATTTAATTTTGTATAACTGGTACACCGATCATAAATTTATAGAATTTTCTTAAAAATAAAACTCAATATGTATTGAAAATAGATTTGAAAAAAAGAGTAAATACATCTTGTATATATAACCTACGAGTTATAGAGGGTTTTCATACATATACATATAATTATTTGTCCAATTACATTCCGCGTTATATATATAGCTACATACAGTGTAAATCGCTTAACATGAAACTGAGGAGATTGAAATATATTTTCGTGTTAAAGGATATTGCAAAAAAAAAATCTATTCAACAAAATCAAATTTATTAGAATACATTTTATTGACATAGATATGTATATTTGCATAGATTTAATAAAAATTGATAAAACATAAACCTTCACAAAAACTTAATAAAATTTAATACACGTTTCAATTTTAATTTATTTATTTGAAAAACAAAACATATTTATTGAACTTTGAGAAAATAATCTGATATTTTTCTCTTTGTCTGTCTTCTTAAGCATCAAATTGACAACAAATAGTTCGATGTCGACCATTTTGTTATTCATCTCACTATTGGATTGTGCGTCTAAATAATTGCGTATGATGTTCTTCATTTGGATTATGTGGTAACAGGAGCTGCATTATTCATTTCAATTTCGTCGTCGGAATCTGATCAAGAAAACTTTTTCAGCTTTGAACAAACTCCAAAATGTATTTGTCTGTCATAATTGGGGCTGTACACACCTTATCATCATATACTGCAACGAATCGCTTTGGTGATATAGTAGGACAGTCTGGTGTTTTCCGTATTTATTCAATCTTAGGGGGGGGGGGAATCCTTTCGTGTTAAGCGATTTTTATTTCGTATTAAGAGAAAAATGCATGAAAATACATAGTAATTTGTAGGGACCGTTGTATTATTTCGTGTCAACCGATACTTCATGTTAAGCGTTTTCGTGTTAAAAGTATTTCACTGTATATCTATTTACCCATATTTTCTGCCTCTCATCTTATTTACAAACCTCTCATTTTGCCCCTCATCTGCAGTTGCGAAAAATGTTGTTTGGTCTCTTTTATCAGCGTCATAAATTAATTCTGTTCACGTTTCAAGTTGTTTGTGTCCTTTTTGAAACACTTAATAGGAATGACCTCTTGTTTACACTGAAAGAATTTGAGAACTTATACTTTGTAAATCTTATAAATAGTCTTTCTACTTGTTTTGATTCAGGTGTTTTTAATTTTAAATACCGAGAAATTCGATGACCTAATTTTTACAGTTCGAAAATTCTGACAAATAATATTATATATACACTTTTAATGCATATTAAAAATAAAAATAAATTAATTTAAAATTATTAATACTTAAAATTTAATAAAAAATTACATCGAATTTTTTAATAAATTTTAAGTATTATGTTTTATTTTAGGTTTCAATAGAATAATCCTTAACTACTATATGAAGTTACTTTTAATGTGTTTAATGAAGCAAATCCTAATAAACTCGTTATAACTAAAACCTGGTAATTTAAATGTGAAAATTTCTATTTATGAAATTTTGAAACTGATACTTTTATTGCAATATATTGGACGTTCGTTAGTTTAGGAAGAAGACTGTTATTCGCATAAAGGGACATTGTATTTAAATAATAAGCTTCCACCAATTTATTCACTTTGGCAAATTAAGCCTCTTTTTCTTTAATAATTTCAATGATTTTTTAAAAATAAATATCAACCTTAGAGAGATTACAAATAAAGGATTTTTATTCAAGCATACATAACTCAATTCATCCTTCTGGTTGAAACCCGTCTGTAGAAAAAAAAAGTTAAGGAAGTTTTTAGGGAGCCTTTAAAATTTCAACAAAATTTTTACTAAAAGCGATCTCCAGGTATTTTATTCTTTATACAGTTCTTAAGGCTACCCTAAAATTGTGAATTTTGCGAAAAATTGACAAAATTTTTTAATGATTTTATTTTATAGACTATCTTATTAGCTTTATAAAAATACCAAGTTTATTATTTTCCGTTCTCCACAACAAAAACTACAAGTATTTTAGTAAAAGCAGATGCCATTACTTTAAGCAAGATGTCATACTTTAAAACGCGTTTTACTCGAAATGTGTTTGTTTAAAAATGCTCAAACGGGACCAGCAATTTCTCAAAAAATTTTGAAAATAATTATTTTAACCTTCATATTTATCAATCACGGCTTTATTACAAAATTTACAGTCTCTTATGTGAATATAATCATTGTTATTTTAAGCAATTTCATATAATAACTAAGATAAAGTGCTCTAGTTTTTGCAAAAATTAAAATATCTCTTATCTTGAAGATCATTTCAAAAATGAATAACATAACAATACATCAGAATTGAAAAATTGAAAATTTGTTCATAAACTTTTGGTACAAAATGGGACGCGTTTACGTTATTTTTTGTAAATTTTCACCAGTTTTTTCCCACATTTTAGTAATAATAATTTTTTTTATATTCTTAATTCTAGCATATTTTTCTTAAAATGTACTAAACAAATTTTTTTAGACTTTAGTCACTGCGTCTCAGTATAATGTCTATGTCTACAGTTAAGAAATAAAAAATGTCAAATCAGAATATTTTTCAAATAAAAAATTGTTCCAATATTAGCAAAAGTTTGTTTGCTTAGAAAACGTATTATGGTTTATTACATCTGCGCCATATTAAAAAATATGTTCCAAAGATGCGGGATTTTTTTTATTTCAATGCTAAGTTAACAATTAACTTTTCATTATATAATTATGTTTAATATGTTACGTCGAAATATGAAATACATTGAATATAGGAGAGAACTACTTGATTCCAACGAAAAAATACGTATTATGTCAGAATATACTGATCTCTGGAATTTTTAGTGAAGTTGTTATCTAGAAGTTTCTTGAATTAATTATAAAATATCCAGGATTTGATCTATCAAACGTTTACAAGATATACTAAGAAGTAAATAGTTATTTTTATTCAAACAAACTATATTTCAAATAATCATATTGCGAAGCATAAAATATTAAGTCTATACTTGACGAAAAGATAGCAAATCTCCGACTTGAGTTTGATTTTCTAACATTAGACATGGACAACTTTAACTAAGCTTAACTTTCTAACTAAGAAATATGTTGTTTATGTGTTACCTGTGACTTTGTCTCTGATGAGCTTACAGGACTCTACTTCTCCTATTGAGGAGAAAAGAGACCTAATCTCCTCTTGAGTCATAGTCTGTGGCAGGTAATTGACGATCAGGTTAGTTTTGGAGTCCTCACAGCCACCATTCTGCTGACCGCCGCCGCCGCCCTCCATTCCGTTCATGAGGCCGGCTGGTAAAAAACACACACATTTTAGCCTTTTTTCACAACAAAAGAAACACACAAATGAAATAAGAGGTTAAATAATAAAACTCTTTCTTGTGTTATACCTCTGGTAGAATTCGATAATATAGGTGTGTGGAGGATAGAATCTATGACCTATGGATCCGAAGCCGGGTAACATGACCACCAGACAAAAGTGATCACTTCTGTCTGTAGCCTGTTACTGGCTTATGTAGATACCGCTATAGTACTTACTCCCCCACCAATGAGGCGGTGGATAGGCGAACGAACGAGGTATTTGTTATGGCGAGCGTGTGAGTTGTTGCTGCGAATTGGTGGTGCTGCGTCAAGTGAGTCTGACGACTTTGGTTGATCTTCTTGCGGGTAGATGGCGCCGTGACATATCAGAAGGTTTCGCGTTTTTCTTTTCAGTTAAGGTCACCAGTGTGGAGGATAGAATCCACGACATATGGACCAGAAGCTGGGTAACATAACCACTAGACAAAAGTAATCAGCCCCCTACATAAGCCAGTGTGCCCCTGTTACTGGCTTATGTAGATACCGCTACAGGTCTTAAGTAATGCAGATAAATATCTTTTTTTTTAAAAAAATCTTCTAATTTATCATAAAAAGTAGTAAATTATTAAAATGAAGTACAGGCCTTTCAAAAAATTTAATTTATAAGAAGAGATAATTTTCTAAATTTAGGCCAGAGTGTTTCTCTAATCAGGTTCAATAAAATCAAAAATTTTCAATTTGTGTTTTAGCTTCTATGAAAGATTGCTTCAAAATATATATAATTCTCAGGGTTTTTTTCTTCTAGAGTTACCTTTTTTCTATAAAATGCACTTAAAGTAAGACATTTTATTGGTGGAAGGAGAAGACTTCTGATTGTTTCGGTTGCACATTTATTTAGTTATTTAGAAACACATACAACACACACAGCGGCGAAACACGACACAAAAGCCCGTGGGCATTATAGCGTTAAACCAAAGCATTCAAGCTTCTCTTCAAAGATCTCAGCTTTTTATAATTTTGTCAAATGGAAGGTTTTATAATCAAATGTTTTCTGATAAAGACTGCAGATTAAAAAATTGTATCCTCTTGTTTTAAAAACGCAAACGTGGCAATTTTTAGGAGATAAAGTTGTGGTTATTTCCCATTAGAAAATAATCTAAAAATTTTCACGCGAATTCTTGGATGACTTAAGACCATATCCTTCGAGAGAAAATTTAAGTAATTATTGCAATATATGTGTCCCTTGAATAATCAAGAAGTAAAATATTACTTTTAAAAATTACACACACACATATACATGTATATATTAAATGTTAAGTGCTTTTTTTTTTCAAATATTTGCTAAAAATTGAAATTCACTGCCCAATAAAATTAATTTTGGCATTTTAAAAGACAAAGAATTAGGAAATAAAAGGTATTTTGTAGTAATTTGCTCTTTGTTACTTCGATTTAGTTCGAAATTTAATTATTCAATATCGGGAAAATATTATTCTTCTCTCCAAGGTTATTATTTTCAAAACCTTGGCCAGAAAAAACAAAAATCATGATAAGATATAAAACGTACTGAAAAAAAATACAGAAAATTAGATAAGAAAAAATAAGTACGTTTTAAAAAGTAAATTTTTAATAAAATGAATTTTATTTCAAGAAAGCAATGTTTTAAGAAAATTTGTTTAAGGGGAAAATACAGAAAATTGTAATACAAAAAAATTTGAGGAATATTTAAAATTAAAAAAATAAGCCAACGAGAAACATTGTTGATGATGATTCATACTTTTTTCCCATTTAAAATTAAAATACTTGAGTGACAAATTCTGAAAAAAGATTCTAACAAGATTAAATAAGGCAATAAAAATGAATACATCTCATTTTTTTTTTTTTGAAACATAAGTATTAGGTGAGCTTTATTGAACAAGATAAAAGAGTACCATTAAAGTGATTGAAAGTATTCAAAACATGTTTTCTCCCCACATATTACAGAAATGAAGACAAAAAAAAAAAAAAAAGAAGAAACCTATAGCAATAAATTTTCCCGAAACGAGTATGCTAAGTGATGATTGTCGAGTTCCATTCAGAATGTTATTGTGGAAAGGTTGTCATAGTAACGCTGGCGTCGTAAAGACTGGGAGTATAGTAGGTCACGACAAAGCCGTATCCAAAGGCGAATTAAATTTGTGTCTATGTTAAACTTTGCGTGAATCATAACTAACGCCCTTACTTCACTCAACTTCGGCATTCACTTTGATTTATAAATCGTTTGCTTCTTGGACGATAAGTGATAGAAAAGTCTTTGAATAAATATAAATGTTCGAAAAAAGGTTAGTCAGTCTAACATATATCAAAAGCAAACATTGATTTTTACACGCATTTGTATTTTTTTGAAATAAAATTTTCTTTTATTACACATATTTTAAGTGTAACTGCATTTCATTCAAACATGAAAAGCTTTGAAATTCTATTTCTCAGAAGATAACAGTAATGCAATGCACGCTCGAATCAGTACCGGTTTATCCATTGGACGCTCGGGGCGGGCGTCCAGAAGGGTCCGGATAAGCTGGATTCAACCATATTTTCTGGTTCTAAATTTCGATCTGCCAGTGCCATGGGAGCCTATAGTTTTTCTGCGCCCACTGCCAGAAATGAGCTTAATTCGGCACTGGCTCGAACACCTGAAGATTTTCCATCACGAACCTGTGGTTTTAATTCACATTTGAGAATGTTTTTTAAAAAAACCCATAATTTTTTTAATTTTTTATTTGAATACGATTTTCACAAACATTATTACCCATTGAAGCGTGAATAAATCTATCGCTTACAAATATGTTTTTGCAACGTTATTATTTGATTAAGAAGGAACTTATCATCAGGTTATAATATACTCGGTATTTATTTACTTTGTTTGTGCACATCGAAACTTTTACACTGTTGCCATTCCGATGAATATGATATTTACAATATTTTCAGTTTGCGCGTGGTCAACCAATAGAAGATGCAGCCGCTACACCATGTTTTGAAAACTCTCAATTAGTATCACTCCTTAAATTCTCGGTCCAAGTTTAGATTGGTAAGAAAAGGTTAGATGAAAATCAAATAGGACTTTTTTTGAATATGGTATTACAAAATAATATTCATACTTTGATAATAACATAGAAAAAAAATGAGCATTAATAGATAAATTTTATCACACGAATAAGGATGAAAATTAATATACCTTTAAACATATTTTTTTTCTTCAAAATGACATAGGAATTAAGTATATTATCTTTTACACGCTTGTCCTCTTTCTGCAATGTAATAAATTATAAGTATAGTCGGTTTCTTATTTACTTTTCTTATACTGGCAACAATTACTAAAATGAAACATATACAAATAAATGAAAAAGTTCAACAACAAATCGAAATAATCAATTATTTTAAGGTTCAAATCGTTACGTCATTCGTGAACAAAAATAAAATATGTTTCATTCGGCCACAGCATACACATTAGCATTATAATAGCTTTAAGCCTCAAAAGAATTTATACGATTAATGATTTTGACTCTACCCCCATACTGAGCAATTGGGCATTTTGTATCATTTTAAAAGGGGTACAGAGCTTTTTCTATCATTTTAATGCAGTGCTTCTCAAACTTTCACTATTTGTGACCCAATTTTCAATCAAAATTTTCATCGAGCCCCCCTTTTTACAGCAACAATGTATTGAATGCAATAATAATGTACTTTGAAACTAAGGCTACAATACAACCATAATTAGAAACCCTACAAATCATCAAGATAAGTAATTAAATTTTACTATATACTTTTGTGTATGACAAGCCCATGGGAGTCACTAGTATTGTTATAAATTTGTTCTTAACATAGTATTTATAAATTAAGTATCAAACACATTAGACCAGTGGCTCTTAAACAGTGGTCCGCGAACCCCTGGGGGTCCGTGGAATGTTTCACAAAACGTTGAGCTTTCTCTCTTTTACAGACTCCGAAAGGCCTCGTGGAAAATTTGAAAGATGTGCCATACTAGACTAGATTACTAAATAGTCCCCAAACGTGGAACTGTACTAGAACTTGTATTTTGATCAAGAATATTAAGTTGATGAGGGATGCTCACGATCTTGGGAGTCCATGATGTTACCCTGATATATAAAGGAAGGGAGAGCCTCGGTGATCGAAAGTTTAAGAACCGCTGCATTAGACAGTACTGATATATTAGTACGCAATATTTGTAATTTTGTATTTTAAAAAATATCCAAATGTGTAACAGTAAATTTGTAATTTCTTAAGTCTTTTACTTTGGACTTTTTGATATGCTCGCGCCCCCCAAGTAGGTTTTTTTTACATCAAAAAACATTAAACGAAAATGTGTTATGAAGAAGAGAAAATACAGTACTTTTTTGTTTCGTTTTGTAATTGTGAGTCGCACAATTTTTTTTTCTTCTAAAAATCAAACCTTCAAAATCAATATTTTCTCATATATCAACTATAAAAAAATATTTTCACAACACGTGGAAAAACAAGGAATCATTTTTACTGTTTTTTTTTATCTCAAAAAAGAAAAAAAAAAGGAATCGTTATTTTTTTTCAAAAATTGAACATCGAAAACATCTTTACCTTCCTTCATTTATAAAGACAGGTAAATTGATAAATATGTCATTCTAAGAGAAAACCGAATGATCAGAAATCTTTCATAAATGAGACTACTGATTACACATAAAATTATTTGTCATCCTTCTCTTTTTTTATAAAAAAAACTCTCGTCATATAAAAAACATGAAATTGGAGAACCACATATTTTGTCTCAGTTTTGCGAAATACCCTGTTGATCAAATATTTTCAAAGGAATTAGGCAAATTACATTATTAAAGTCACATTAGAAGTTTTACTGCGTTATAATTATTTTTCTTCCAGGAAAAAGTCAAAAGCGCGTTCGGCAAAGCACACATCAAGACCACGCCCTCTGGCGAGCAGTTATGCCGCAGTGAGAAGTACGTACCCAAGTACTGCTCACTTGAATTAAATACTAAGTCACATATAAATTTCTCAAAAATTATTCTCAAACAGAATTTAACTTCCAATAAAAGTAAGTTTCGCAAAAAGTTACCGTTGGAAAAACGTGTATGACAAACATTGCAACAAAATTTTGAAGTTACATTAATTTCAATAATTAGTTAACTTTTCAGCACATAATTCTATTCTTAAAATTTTATTGATAAATAAAATTCTAAAATAAGCATCCACTATTTCCAATAATATAGAAAATTTGTAATAAAATTGGCATTTTATAAAAATTCGTTCGTAATATTTTTCTTTTTTTTTTTTTGTTAAAAAAATAGTTCTAAGCCTAAAATTTAACTTTACTATAAAAGTTAACGTAAAAAGGAAATAAGCACAGGAATTAAAATCCCCAAACCAGGACGACACAAATTTTTCCAGAAAAAAAAATAATTTTGAAATTATATATCAGTTCTTTTTAGTCTTACTATTAAGTAATAATCAATTTAGAAATCTTTAAGATCAAACAGTTTTTGTTTGTGAAGAACTCTAGAAAATAAGCATTCTTTACGATAAGCATTGGATTTTAAAAAGCTCAGATTTTTTATAGATATATTCATAAACTAATCACAAAGAATAAAAGGTTAAGTTTAATAAATAATCTTTTATCTGTTTTTTTTTTAGTGAAAAATTAGTAATGATACAAAGTATTCTTAAAACCAAAAATTTTAGTAAAAAATTCTGCAAAATATCATTTTAAAAATTTTTCAAAACCTTATAATCTTAATATATCTTAACCTTAATCTTATAATACCTTCTTAACCTTAAATAATCCTAAAATTATTTTAAAACTTGTAAAAAATACATAATTTAATAGCAGATTTCTTTCGTAAATTTTTACTAAAAATTATTTTAATTTTGAAAACCAGAATGTGCACTGGAATGCAGGAAAATAAAATTAAAAATTAATTTCTTTATATTAAAAGTGCACATTTTATATATATAAAATTTCTAATTTTACTAAAGAACAATTTCTTTTTAATAACGTGCTATTTGTTGTTGTTTTTAAACCATGGCATTTTAAAGGAAATTATTAGCATAAAATATATTTAAGTACAATGTTAATTACTTTCGTTTTGTACGTCGTTACTGACAATTGAATTGTATTTTGTACGCATTTTGTATAAAGTTAAAAGATTTTCTGCATTTTCATATGGTGATCTCTTCCCCAAACAATCCACAATAAAAGGAATCGCCAATTTTTATATTTTTTTTTTCCTAATATTTAGTTTTTTTTTCTTACATTTAGTTTCTCTTTCTTTTCTTCTTTCAGAAATGATTTTATTATGAAAAATTAATTAGATTATTACAAATTTTAAGAAACCGTCAACTTTTATACTTTTTAAGGAGTAGAAAATTATTTTTATGCTTAAATTACTTTTCCTGAATATCCACAAGCAAAAATAGCTCACTATTTTATGCTTACGTTATAATACTTTTGTTTTCTAATACATCGATCAGTAATTAATTCAAAAATGAATTTTTGAATATTTTTTAATTAGAATAAATCAAAAAAATTTTCAAAGATAATTCTGAATCGTAAAAAATTTATCATTTGCGGATTTAATTTTTTTTTTTTTTAATAAATCAAACAAATTTTAGTGGATGTAAGAGAAAAGTTGACTGATATGTTTTCCCCATATAGAAATAAAAATAAAAATTCATTATACAAAAATTTTAAATTTATAACTTTTTTCAATTTTTGCAATCAACAAAAATACAATCAGAAAATAAAACATAAAAACTGTCAAAACAATTTATAAATTGCAATCATAAATTCATATTGTATACCCCAAATTCGAGCCAAATCGAATATGTAATAAAAATACGATCTTGAAAAAGAAAGACATTGCCATTTTCTCTTCTTTTTATTTCGAATTATTTTTTTCGATGTTCAAGGTAAGTCAAATAAATAAATCAAATTTTTTAAAATAAAAATGCAACACAAAACCTGCTTATTTGCACATAGAGTCCTTTTTCGATTTCCAAGATATCATATCCAACAAGCATGTCAAAATCGCGATCCGCTAAGCCTAGTTTGGGGTATCCCGTTTAAAATTAAGGTGCCCAAGAAACATTTTAATGATTTTAGAAGTTAATCTCAACAGTTTTAAATTGCATAAAAATTGCTTAGTAACATGCTACAACGTTTAAATGAATAATTTTTTGTCGATTTAACTATTAGTCCAATTACAGTAATTGTTCTTTATGTTAGTTTACATTTTTCCTTTATAGGCCTAAGTCAACTTAAAATCAAACATGTAGCTCATATTAACCCTAAAGCATTGATTTTTAACCACCGTTTCACGGCGCTTTTGTGTGCTGTCAAATTCTTAAAGTGTCCAACCCCCCAATATATATATATATATATATATATATATTCAAATTCTCTTAATGATACTCTGACCTAACATTATTTCCCAAATTTAGATTAAAAAAAATTTATTAGGTTCGTAATCCATTTGTGAATACGGATACTTCTTTCTGTTCATGAATTAACTTTGAATGAAGAGGAAGAACTAATTCCGCTCTCTTATAATCGAGATTTAATTTCAAAACATTCGGAAGAGTCAATTAATTCATACTGGATTAAAATTAAGTGGTGATTGTCCCATAATAGCCAAAAAAAGCTTTAAGAATATTGTTACACATTTCTACATCTTATTTGTGTTGAATTTGGATTTTCAGCATTAACAAATATAACAATGGAAGGGGGGGGGGAGAGAAGATCGCGACTTGTAAATGTAGATGACGAAATGAAAGGGGCGTTATTAATTTTACGATCAAATATAAACGAAATTATCAGAAATCATCAAGCTCGAATTTCGCAGAAAATGTTTCTTATAATTAATTTGTAATTAAATACTCAATAAATATTTTGTTGTCTTTTTCAAACATATATTATTTTATTAAACGTTAAAAACTATTATCATACGCTATTTTACATAGTGTACTACAGATAACTTATTTTATTGTTAGTGTGCCTCCAAATTTTGAGATTGTTAAAAGTGTACCGCAACAGAAAAAAGGTTGAGTGTCTCTGCCCTAAAAGTTGATGCACTTGATTTAATTTTGAATACACTGACTGATTTAATGTAGAATACCTGAGAACGATATAAAATGTTAAATGATTTAGAATTAAAATTTCAATTGAACACTGAATATTATTTTTCTAGTCTTGGCAACATTTGTGGCAAAATTTTTTTAAAAAGAATCTCAAATGTATGTCATTTTTGCCCCATGTATTTTATCAGTGGCGTAACGTACCCCCCTCGCATTACGGGGGTGCAGGATTCTAGGGGGCCCAAAACCTGATTAACGACAAGTGCGTATGGTTTTACAATCCTTTGTAAGTTGCCCCAAACCTGACTGCGCAGGGCGGTACTAATACTCTCTGTTATGCCACTGTATTTTTTTTTTCCATGACTACTATTTTTAAAAAATCTCAGTGTTCTGGTCTAAAAAAGTCAATTAAATCCAATTAAGATTCATTCTATTTTAAATTATGCACCACAGCAATTCTGCTTAAAGTTAGATTTTACGACATGAGTTAAAGCTTCATCAGAGCCGGTCTTAGACTATACGAGAGTGCACAAGGTCTCGCCTTTCCGAAGGCCCCACACCTTAGACTGATTTTGACTTTTTCTTTGATTTTAATTCAAATATAAATATATATTTGAATGTTATCGTACAATTACTTTAAATTTTAAATCAATAAATGTAGGGCAAGATTGGGTGTCTTGATTCGATTAGTGAACTCGTAGATGATTTTTCAAAATTCTGATAGGTGTACTATAAATTTCATTAAAAACGTTAAAAAAATTTGAAACGTATCGTGAATAGGGAAATTGCTTAAATTTATTGTGAAAGAGCCTCGATTGTTTAATTTCATACAGCAAATAATAATCTGGTAATTTTACCCTTCTAATTCGACTTTTTCCAGTCATAATCATTACTTCGATTATTTATTTTAAGAAAAGATTCAAAATATTTATCGAGGACAAAAGTAATTATATGGTTATAAATATATATATAATTTGGATTTTTATTCCTAATAGCTATTTCTATAATTTTGATTCGCGCTAAAAAATGAGAAATAAAATAATTGTATGATTTCCTGACCACATCACTGAAAAAATTGAATAAAATAATTTATTATAACTAAATAAGCATGTAATATGATATTACTTGTTTAGAGTTGTCTATAATTATATTGTCTGTAAGGAAATGAAGCAAGAATCAGATATTTATTTGAGTAGGTCACTTTACAAATTGTACTGCATAAGTAATTGATGAAACTGCATTTGTTGTTAAATTTATCAATGATTTCCTTTGTGTAATTTAAATGTTAATTTTATTTAAGTATAATTTAATTATATATCACTTTTATATTATCCTTATTACACAAATTTGAGCAATGCAATAAATAGCAAAATGCAATACATTATTTTTTAATACAGAATTAATTTCAAGGCCCACACACACACACAACACACAACGAGAGTTCCTTTTGCTTTGCGTCCTACTTTCTTTTAGGCTGCCCCTGGACTTCTTGTGAATAAATTTTAGTAAAGTTATTCTACATAAGGTAAACAGGTTACTTTTCGGTATTTATAATCTCTAATTTTGAGAACCGGATATATACTATTTTAATACACCTCTAGTGAAACCAAAGAATATATGAAATTTGACCCTTAAAAACTCAAAATAAACTTAAATAAGCAGATGTTTATGATAGATATTTTTTCAGTTACAAAATTTATAAATATACCTATATCTTGATAAATATTTAATTAATTGAGCATATAATTCTTACATGTAAAACCCATTACACTAGCTAAATTAATTCGCGTACCTTATAATATTTTTTTGATGATTTATCTTCTTATCATTTATTCCTTATTCAAATATTTCATAACAAATCAAATGTTTATTTCAAAGCACAATACACTTATTATTTTTGACAATTCTTAAACCCCTAATAATTAGTATGGTGTAAATTATATAATCAAGATTAGTTGAGTATAATTCTAATAATTTGAGCTTAGAATTTCACACAGGTAATATTTATTACGAATTTTTTAAGAAAATATTATAATTGTTCTTATTTAAGAACCCTTTAAATGTTGTTTTTTTCGTTATTTAAAAACGTGATTGGGAAACATTTTTGATAGAAAACTTAAATTAAGACTCGATTTTGACAATTCCCGTTGAAATATTAATTTAAAATAAATCACTCAAGAGTAATTTAAAAAGAAGCAAAACAGAACTTTAAATGCTACGTGTCTGACTAAGAACATGTTTTTAAATTTTTAAGAAACTTTAGGTCGAATCATGCTGGAATGCTGATGAATGGAAAAATCCAGTGTAACAAAAATATTCTTGTTTTCAGAGAATTATTTTTTGTTAATGCATGTGATTCTCCTTCTATTTCTCAACTAGAAGAAAATGTTTTTCGATTTTATACTACGATACAGCAATAGGAAATAGTAATCAATCTTAATTTGAATTTATCTGCCTTCTAACATTTAACCTTTTATGTAACGCATACAATGAATTGAAACATACGTTATTTGTTTTATCTCTGTGAACTCCGCTTTCGCAAACTTATCTATTTTAGCCAGATAACGAATCACTTTTCTAAGCATTCAGTGACACTGTACACATGCAAAATTGTAATTATTATTTTAAGATACTTACCAATAATTTCAATATACGTATATGTTTTCATCTGCATACTATTTTAAATTTATTATTATTTACGTAAGAACAGTCTGAACAACGAATATAAAATTCACAAAATGTATGTATCAATTGATCCAAACAATTAAAAGGGTTATCTTATAGAAATTTTTTTAAATTGTTTGATTAAATAAGTAACATATCAAAAAAAAAATATTCACATTTCTTAGAAAGATAAGATGGAAAACTTTTTCAAGAAATTCAAGTTTTACAAATTTTGTAACATTGTTATTGATTTTAAATTTGAAATGAATTTCAATTTAATTTATTTCAAATTTATTCTGAAATTTTCTGAGTGCTTCACTAAAAAAAATCGTATTGTTATGTTACATAAATTATAAAACTTTTTAGTTCCATGTATAAATAAATTGTCATTTTTTAAAACAGAATTCAAAGTGCCCGATGTCATGGATCGGAAGCTACAGTTCAAAGAGACTGAAAATAAAATTTTATTTTTAATTTAAAATCAGAGAGAGCTATTTTTTGACACAAGCATTGTTGGAAAAATAAGTACACTTCGGCACAAGTCTTTTCACAACAGCTATAGAATGGCTTCTTGAAAAAAGAACGAGACGAAGTCAGGTGGAAAACACACAAGCTATTGAATAATACAAGCCCTTTCTAAACCTTTTATAGGTACCAAAGCCTTTTGTGTTATCGGGGGGAAAAAAGAATGATATTGAGAATGGATCCTATCGTCAGCTTGATCATCATGCGTGACGCGAAAGAGTGAGTGACGTCACCTAGCCAGGTCCATCTACGATCTTTTTTTGGGATATGTTGCCCACAGTAACCTGATACCATGTTTGCCTATCATTGCTAACCACTCTTTTCTTCCTTTACGATAAGCTCCTCAGCCAGGGAGTAAATCCTTAAAACGGGTCATTGGCATGCTTCGAGGGAGGATGGTACAGGGGTTCAAGCCTCTTTGGAGAAGAAAAGGGCGGCTTTGAAAATCATTTTAACTTGCTTACAGTGTCTTGTAATACAGTAAATGAAAACAAACATTGATATCGAAAGAACGCTTTATACTTTTTTTCTACATAAAATAATGCTCTGACCTCTCCTTGGATAAAGTCATTTCAGTGTTATTATGGATCATTTCATATGATTAATGTAATTATAAAAGAACAACTTGAGAAGCAGCCATGTTACGATTCTGGAATTCATGTTTTTATGTTAAAGTATATTTAATTAGTTTTGGGGGAAATTAAACAAATTATAGTTCATCAGAAAATTTTAATTTATAACTTGATCAAGTGTACCACTACATAAAATTATGGACATATCTCAGAATTCATTTGGAACTTAAAATTAAAATTCCTTTCCTTGCAGGATCTTAGATAGTTTATTAAAAATATTTTTATTATAACAAGTATATATTCAGATTAAAAAATTCAAAATTACAACTATGAAATTCTAAATCCTTAAAATTGAAAAATACTGATAATTTTTTATTGATAAATATGTGCTGATAAAATTCCAGAATGATCACATTTTATAATTGCGTAGTTTAAGGTTTATAAAGTACAATTACCTTCATAATACATACGTTTTAATACACCAGGTTTTAAAAAAACATATTTGTAAATTTCAAAATGAAAGGACATATTTTCTATACCAGTACAAAATCTCAAGATATTTTTACTAATTGACCATTTTGAGCAGAGATTTTGTGTGTGTGATTATTACTTGGAGATTTAAAAAATTAATGTGAATTCCCCCCCCAAATATTTTAATTATTGTCAAGAAATGTTAAAGTACAATTAATGCAATCAATTTTTTTCTACTTGGAAAAAAAAATTCATATATTCAAAACTTTTAGTTAACATCAACGTAAAAGGAAGACTTAAAATATATAGCGCTCAATTACATTTAAAAAAATATTAATAAATTACGCCTCGGAATTTCAAAGAGAATAAATATTTCCAAGATTATTTATCTAAATTTTGTTATATAAAGAGATTATAAATAAAATTTCTTATTCTAGATATGAAAAAAATCTGGAAAAAAAAGTTTTTATGAAATGTGGCTTTAAAGTTGAAATTATATAAGTATAAAACATATTTGAAAGATATTAATAAAAGAACTCCTGAAAAGCCTCTAAAAAAATTACTGAATCTTGCTATTCTTTCTTTCTTCCTGTTTTTTAGCGCGTTTTTCACGTAGTGTAAAAAAAGCGCTATTAGGACGCAAATTTCGTCTTCGTTCCATATTTTGTCGTACCTTTTTCTCAGCCAATAATTAACCGATTGACATCGGGTTTTCGGCATTTGGTCGCATTTGTGGCCTAGATGAGCCGAATCATATTTAAATTTAATAATTTTAATTTTTTTAAAAATGTTTTTAAAATTAAAAAAAAGTTTTTTAAGTATAGTACACACACACACACTACTTTCTGTTAGTAAAAAGTTCATTAGTTGGATTATTGTAAAATACAACATGTGAAAAACGCGATAAAATTACTTGGCCATGCTAATGATTGATATCTTGTTGTACCTTGTTCATATTCCTTTTAGATTGTTTAAAAAAATGTAACAACTTTACTAGTATTAAAAACTTGTACTTTAACAGATTTTTTTATATTTTTTTCTCCTTAGTATATGATACATTTAAAATTTCGTACGGGATCTTCAATTTCATTTGGTTCTCCGTGGTATTTAACTTATTTCGGATATAATAAGGTTTTTAAAATCTGGATTTAAAGGAAAAATTAAACCGATTTGATTTTTTTTTTACAAAAACTTTAATGTAAGTTTTCCCCTTCCGTTTTTTTAAAAACAATTCGAACAAAATTAATGACAACGATTTAAAAATGATTTTTAAGCAATAATTTTTTACAATGATGTAATGTATCAACAAAGATGTAACTAATAATTAAGGTTTCTTACTTTTAATTACAAATCCTAAAAAAAATATTTGTTTTTATTTCAAATAATCTGATACTTAATAAAACTTTATAAAAGTGAAGCAAATTAATAGTAAAATGAACAAAAAATAAAATCATCTTACCGGACATCGACATTGTCGAATTTCAGATAAAAAATCTTTTCCAACACAAAAACAACAAAAAACACAGACCCGATGAATAAAACGAAAATAATAAGCACGCAAAAACAAAGACACGAACTAAAGAATAAAAACCCTCACAAAAAAAAACCAACGCGTACTTTGTTCTTTAAACCCGAAATGTGGCTTGCACTGCACAGCATTGGGCCTCTACAGTAAAGGAAACCATAAGGCGCTCATGGATTCCACGCGCTGTTCACCCTCCCCGTGGCCATCATTTGGAGGAGTCCTCTCCCATTTCCCACTGTGAGGGGTGCTACGAAGTTTGGGGAGGAGCGGCGCAGGGTAGCTGTCATATTATCGACCCGTTATTCTGAAGGAGCCGGTTCGCGTAAGCTAGAAATGGGCAAGTAAATGTTGGATAGCTGCGCATTCTTGAAAAAAAAAATGGCTCCTATGGCTGAATTCGAAACCAATGTCTTCTATTTCTCAATTTGATTAAACTTTTCGAAAGATTTAGCATTTTTAAATCTCATGTATTTTTGTATGTTTTTACATTCTTAAATTCCCACATTGCTCTTTTTAAATAAGACTGACAATTGGAATTTTCAGGAGTATTTTTCCAAAACAGAATGGGCTTAAAAAGTATGAATTTCTTGAGTCCAGATAGTGTTTGAAATCTTCTTGGACTAGTGTTTTCTTTGAGCATGCGCAGTTATTCAATTTTTACTGTCAAGTATAGGTCAATTCCCAGCGTTTTACTGCATGTAGTGAACGCCGGCCGGCTGTGTGGGAAATTTTTTGACGCTATTGCAATAAAGGGCAGGATTGGATTTTGCGTGTGTTGGGGGGAAATAGGGAAGGGGGATTTTGAAAAGAAAGGATATGTTTGATTCAGTTCAGTGTGGTGATTCAAACGAGAGCTGTTATAACAACTCAAAAAAATTAGTGATAGAGGGGAAGGAGGGGGGAGTATAAGAGAGTTTGAGTATAATCCAGGTGTTTAGTTGCCAGCGGTTTTTTTTTCCTTTTTGAGTTTGGGGGGGGGGGGGGAAGGATCACTGAAAAGTACCAAATTTTTAGAATCTGTTAGTATAAGGCATCATTTTGTCGTTGCGTATTTCTTTACACTATAGAGAGCTTTAATTTTTATTTAAATGTTTACGGGATGTGAGAAAAAGTTTAATTTCATTATATTACACCTAAACGTATGATGAAATTAGTTTGGATGTACTTTATTTGCAACCTTAAAAATTAAAATCATTTTTCGTGTCCAATACAAAAGGCAGTACAGAGTTTCAACTAAAAATGATATGACCAAAATTAATTAAATTTAAAATATGTATAAAATTCAGGAAATTTAGGTTTTAGAGCTCTTGAATCTACCTGAAATTAAATCTATTGATTTTTATAGATTGCTAAATATTTTTCATGAAAGCGATACCTGGGAAAAAAGAATATATTTACAAATGGCCTTGTATATATATATACATATATTTTAAATCTATTATCATTCAGATTACGCATTTCGTTTTGCGATACGATCTGTTATTTAACCTTTTAACTCATTTACTTTTGTGGGTTGTTGATTCAGTATTTTTGCTTAGTTAAAATTTAGATACCCAAATTACAGTGCCAGTTTATCCATCAGACGTTTGGGGCGGGCGCCCAGGGGCCCGGATAAGATGGACTTAACAAGATTTTCTGATTATAAATTTCGCCCCCTGTACCAAGGGGGCATGTAGATCTACTGCGCCCAAGACCCGAAATGAGCTTAAATCGGCACTGCCACAATGAGAAAAAAGTGTAACAAAAAGAATTTTTAGAGTTAGATCTCAAACTTGTGTGTATTAATTATCACAAATTTTTCCTGGGATCTTTTTTATTCAACCAATGTGCTACGTAAATTACAATTTTGATAATGTTAAAAGGTATATAAAAACACACAGTAAAAATAGCAAGAAAAAATATTAAAACTCCTTAAATGAAACACAACTGAGTTATACCGCTTGGTAAAGTAAGTTTCTTCAATGTCAGTATATAATATATTATATTTGTGTATGCTTTTTGTAATATTGTGAAATTTAAAGAACCCTGAATAACATATATCGGAATCATATATGAGAAACTAGAGCTATTCTAACCCCCAATATATTGTGGGAATATTTTTCGCTATACATTTTAAAGATTATCGTGAAACATGACTGATTGATTGATTGTTTATTAACTTCATTTCTATTGATGACGAATCTTGCAACTTTGAATCATGGTTAAGTGACGAGGATGACTTCCAAGCTGGAGCATCTCTCTCCGAAATTCCACATTACCCTAATTAATTACCCTACTCTTTGATTCAGTATGAATCAACCTATATGGCGGTCTTTTAGGGAACGAAACTCAAAACTTGACGGAAACAACGCTGGTCATGAATTCGTGATTAGAATTATTTATCGAGTCATTTCCATTCGTGATTAGGATTACCAGTTGGTTAAAATCGAGAAAATTTCGATGAGCGGAAATAGTTTTTAATTTGCTCGTTGTTTCTTCATACTGTGAAATACAAACTTAAGGCTTAATCCTTATTACATTTGTGCTATGTGTATTATTTCAATTTATAATAATACAATAAGTTTTATTTTTTTAATATCTTTTTCTTGCTACTCTTCTTTTCAATAAATTCGAAATGATCAGGAAAAGGTATTACTTTTCGGTGCGAGTTCTAATTGTTCGAAAAATGTGACTGATTATTGCTATTATTATTTAATATTAAGGTATCTGACTACTTGTGACAACTTTTTTTTCAGAAAATGGAGATATGGGGATTTTTTTTTTTTTGTAGTTTTTAGATTTATTTAGCACATTTTAAGCAAAATATGCTAAAATTCAGAAGAGAAAAAGAAATTATTATTACTAAAATGGGGGAAAATTTACAAAAAATAACAAAAACGCGGCTTATTCAGTACCAAAAGTTTGTGAACAAATTTTCAATTTTTCCATTCTGATGTGTTGCTATGATATTCATTTTTGAAATGACGTTCAGGGTAAGAGATATTTTAATTTTTACAAAAACTACAGCACTTTATCTTACTTTTTTATGAAATTGCTTAAAAAAAAGTGATTATATTAACATAAGGGGCTGTAAATTTTAAATAAAACAGTGATTGATAAATCTGAAGGTTAAAACACTTCGACTATTATACAGAACATACACAAAAAGTTTCAGTTAATTATTTTCAAAACTTTTTGAGAATCGCTCTTCCCGATTGAAAATTAAAAGCGTTTTAAAATATGACATCTTGTTTAAAGAAATGACATCCTCTTTTATTTAAGCACTTGTAGTTTTTGTTGTAGTGAATGGAAAATAATAAACTTGGTATTTTTATAAAGCTAATAAGATAGCAGGTAAAATAAAATTTTAAAAAATTGTCAATTTTTGGCAACACTCACAATTTTAGGGTAGTCAGATACCTTTTTTAAATTTACTTAGTTTTCTAAAATAGAAAAATTAAATAACACTAGGCAGAAATAAGTTATATCGTTTAATTGATCGCAGGGAATTAATACTTTTAGAAATTTTTTTAAAATATTTCTTACTTTTTCTGCATATAAATATATTTCGTTTTTAAAAAAATTTTAAATCTTACAATCAATAATTCAAGTATCATTATTGAATTTATGATCACGTTGAATAATCGTTTTAAAATGATTTTTTTTAATAAATTTATATGGATTTTTTTTACTTATGATTTTATGCAAATAATTTTAATCGACAATTTTTCTTGATTTTTCTTTTCTTTTTCTTAATGGGTTGAATCACTAACGAAATATTTTTTATAAATTTTATTTCTGAAGTTTATGATTTCCTTCAAGCAATTTAAAACAAAATTAAGCCAAAGTGCGGAATCGCTTTCAAAGCATTGCAAACGTTTACTTTAAATGATTTTAAAATAAGATTTGAGGTACACTAAGATATTAAGATATAATTAAATATACCTCGTGTACAATTTCAAAAGTCCTATGCCTAAGTTCTTTTTAGAAATTTGTAAAAAATCTACAGACATTGTATTAGCGAAAAATATTTTTTATGTGAAAAAAAATCTATTCTTTCACAATAAAACTCTATACGCTTTTTCAGTGGAGCATACAAGAGGGAGGAAGGTCCCCAGGTCCAAATTCCACCCCCATAGCCCTTGATTTTTTTCGATTAATTTTATTTCTATTATAGAACATAAAATTTAATCAATTATTTATTATTAATAATTAATTTTATAATTAATGCTAATTATTTATTGATAATTAATTTTTTACTGCTTTTTGTTCCCGAAAATCGATTGAATCAAAGGAATATATTGGGCGGCGTATTGGAGCATGGTACGAGAATGAGAGACTTTCGACCCTGCCCTCCCTTGAAAAATTCTGGTGTGTGCAACTGTGCTTTTTAAAAAAAGAGAGCGAAAAAAATATGATGAGCTTCTGAACAGTAACTCAGTGTTTGACCACTGAGATCTTGGAGACCTAAGTAAAGCCTTATGCTCCAAATGAATTGAGAACAATTTAGAAAGTTTTAGAATCTGTGCGACGGTATCAAAAATTCTTTAATCCTGTGAATGAGTTTTTTTTTACTTGTATTGGCAATGGAAGAGTAGGATTATTCGCCTAGTTGTAAAATAAATGTTTTCAAAACTTCTCTTTTTTTATCTTTGTAGAGCTTAAGTTGGAGTCACAGTTAGAGAAATTTCAGTTTTTAACCTTGAAAAAATTCGAGCTTAATAAATTAAAATTAGGCTTAGAATCCAATTAGAATAGCAAAACAAACAAATAAAAGGCAGCAAAATTAATTAAATGTACAAGATTATTACACATAAAATAATACACAAAACCTAGAATAAAACTAATACGTAATCTTCGAATCCATCTAAGTGAATAATTTTGTGATTAGTGCAGTTCCATCAAAACATCAAAATCTTTTGCCGGCAAAGACAGCTTCATTTTTTAAAATTTTGAAAATAACTTTCCTCCTTCCTCATTATTTTCACTTGATACGGAAAAAAATTGATCGATTTTCGAACAGCGAAATATGTTCTTAACTTTACTAAAAGGCATTGAACTTCCTACTCTGAACGGGATGCAAAAGTCGAATAAGTTTTTTTGTGTGTGTAAACAGGAAACAAATTTGCACAGAATGGCCCCGAGTTTATGTGACGTATCTTACAATGCCTGATCACATGTTTAATTCAATTCCTTTCGTTATCAATCTTTTAACACGTGTTTTGGGGACGTTTTATTTTTAACTGTCTCAGAAAAGTTTGTTTTTCATTTCTATTTCCGTTTTGGAAGAAGTTATATGAATTTCAAATATAATTTTCAGGGAACTATTTTTCAAATTATTATCTTAAAAATCCTTTGCACTGCAGTTACTTGTACTAAAAATAATTTACATCTTTAAAAAGTATAAATTTGAACTTTTCGTAATGTTTGCTATTGAAGGCAGAAGTAACTCTATCAAATATTTCAAATTTGGAATAAAATGATTTTTCATATTAAAATTATGTCTTTAAAAATTATAAAATCTTTTAAATGGAGCAAAATATTTCTAGCAAGTTTCACTACCAATATCCTCAAAAAAGGGTGCTGAAAGAGAAAATATGGGATCTTATTAGTTTTTTTTTAAAAGGTTTAATTAATGACAAACTTGCCTTTCAGGGAAGTAAATATGACACAAAATCTTCTTCATAAAATTTTAAAAAAATAAAAAAAAAACTTAAGAGAGTCTTTTCTAAGACTGAATTTTTGTATAAGATACACATATATAAATAATTATATACATTGGAAGTCTTCATAAGCTCCTTAATTATTATTTTTTTTAAAAAAATATAGCATTTTTACAACATTTTAAGGTTTAATAATTTAAAATAAACAGTTTTATACATACTATAAATTTTATTTTTTTAATAAAGGATAATACTAATTTTTTGACTCACAAATATACATACTCACGCATAAATGAACACCCTCACACATATGAGTAGGGGCTCAATTCAGACTAGAGAAATAATCACCCATTGAAGGAGTTTGACCGAGTAACAAGAGAAAATTACTATCTAGGGGTAAAAAAAAACCCTTTTTTTTACAAATATATTGTAAATTTTATTCCATTAAAAAATAATTATAATTTTATTGTTCCTTGATTAAAATATAGAATTTATTTTTTAATGTTTCTTATGAATTATCTTCACATTAATGTGGATTAAATCTCGGGAATTTCTAGTGTTAAGCTCTTTAAATTATAACTTCAGATAAGTAAGACTTCAAATAATAAAGATAAGTAAGACTTTAAATAATAACTTCAGATAAGTAACTTTTTACAGATAAGTAAGTACTTCCTCTAGAATAGGGGCCTTCAACCCGTGGGCTAAGAATGACCCATTGATGGCATTTTAGTGGCCCCTCATTTGAATTAGAAGCAATTTTTAAAAAATTGCCTTGTCTACTTTTTGTCGTAAAACCCGTCATTAACACCCTTTTATAAGCTTCAGTTGTATGTAACGGAATCTTTGAACTCAATTTTTACCCACTTTAAAATGTCAGATTAATTCGAAATTTGCTCACTTGTCCAGGACCAATGACAAGACAATGATTTAATAATTTTGTTTCATTGTCCTGATCAGGATTAACGATTTCCCATTTTCAGATCCCATCCCGCATCTGGTGACTAATTTCACATCCCATTTTTAGATCTGGCGACTAAAAGATTAAGTTACAACTTAGTTCGATTTACTATAAAAGGGTGTTTTTTTTAATTTTTTTAAACTATAATTTTACTGTTATTCTTGATATTTAATACATTTCACTAATATGTTCGATATCCGTTTGAAATAAAATTTTCTGAAAATAACGAATTCTTGAAAAAATTTCACTTTATCTTAAACAATTTCAAATACAAAAAAATCTGACTATGCATAAAATCTCAGAAATTTTCAGAAAATAGACAGATTTTTATGGTTTTAAATCGGGTTTAATTTCGCAAAGATTGATTTTCCTAAAAAATTTCCCTTACATTTAAATTGAATATTATAAATCAGACGACATAAAAGTTTTTTTTTCAGACTCATTAGATGTGTTATTAGCTAGTCACAAATCAATACGATATACGTGGAATTTCCTCGAAATTTGAGGAGCTCAATGACGTTCAGTGCTCTAGCCAAAAATTATAATAATTTTTGGAGCTAAAACGTAATAAAATCGCTACGTTTGTCTCTTTCTTTTACCGTGTTATACGAGCCTCTTTCACGTGTTACACGAACACGATCATAATTTTCCCGCCATTTTATACGAATTCTTATATGAACCTGTGTTAAGAGAAAGGGAGAAGGAACTTTTACCATATTTTTATTTTGAAGAGATTTGCTTCACAATCAACAAAAATTGATTCATCTTAGAGTTTCTCAGTAGTATATAGAACATGAGCTATTGAAATCTCATGTAATTTTAATGATAGTTATGCTAAGAGGTTCAAATTCGGCAGAAGACTTTCGTTTCAAATGAAAAAATGTATCTTCAAAAGGAAAAAAAAGCTGTTTTCCTTTTCTTCTTTTTCAAATTATAAAATATGTGTACTTTATATTTGTCTAAGGTATTTAAACTGTGATGTTGTTCCTCACAGTTTCAAACTAAAACGTCAACATTTTCTGTTTTTGTGTTCATGCACAGATTCAAATTAAAACATTATCATTTTCAGGGGTGTTTCTTTCAACCTCGAGGTAAAAGACTTTTTGAAGGATAAATGGAGTAAAATTTATCTTTTATTTTTCTTCCATTTTTTTAATTAGTTTAAAAATAGAATGGTTTTTTCTTTGTTCTGACATTGAAACGATGAAAGCGCAAAGTCCATTGAAAACTGAAGCTAAAAACTCTATTTGAAAATTACTTCAAACAAGAAAAGTTGTTTCCATCTAAAATTTACAAAAAAATTTTAAAATTCTTTTTCCTGAAGTAAGAATAAAAATTTTAAAAAGTTTTCTAATTTAATATCTTACAAGCAGTAATACTTCATTCCATCAAAAAGCCTGTTACAATCAATAAAAAGAATTTTAAAATATTTTTTGTAAATTTTAGATGGAAACAACTTTTTTTGTTTGAAGTAATTTTAAAAAAATTTTTAGCTTCAGTTTTCTATGGACTTTGTGCTTTCATCGTTTCAATGTCAGTATAAGAAAAAAAATCATTCTGATTTTAATAAAGAACAATTAATTTTCTTTCTAATTCCACATCGAACAGATATATATATATATAGTATTTTTAAAGCATTTAATTTTTACGTATCCGTGTTTTTTCTATGGTTTATTAACGGTAATTTGAAGTCTTTGCACAGTAGTTTCTGTCTGATGTGAAGGGGCTCCCCCTTTTTAATTTTGTTAAAACCGATAGAGGCTGCTTTGTTTTAAATTCTAGAAATTCTTCATTTTGAGTTCACTACTTATTTTATTGCATCATTATTATTTTTCCATTAAAATAGACAAACTTACATTTTGATGTTTTTTCCTATAATTTCAATTTAAAACATTAATATTTTAATGACCTGGGAGACAGACATCAATTTTTTTTAAAGATAATTGTTTTTTTCGACACTTTTTTCTCAACACACATTATATTTGCAGCAAAAGTTTTCTCAATTTTTTGTAAAAAAAAAAAAAAAAATTGTAAATTTTTTTTGCGTTTTTTCAAAATTTTATCAATTTTAGTAAAAATTTAAGAGAATAAACAGTAAATTATCTTCATGTGTGGGTGTTTTAAAAACTTATAACTTCGCTTTTAAAAATGAAATAAATGCATTATTTGCTAAGTGTGCAGTGTGCAAAGTAATTTTAATGTTTAATTAAAGCATAGTAATAATTAGAGCCAAGAGTTCATTTCAATGATTATAAAAATGAAAAATAGAAAATGGTACATCAGTTGTAGGAATCTAGTATCGTTATATTTGCATGAATAAAACTAATGAAAAAAAAAAGTTTTTAACAAAAAAGTCAACAATTTTTCGTAATCAATAATTTTGATAGAAATGAGGATTTATAGTGATAATATTTACAGCATTCAGTCAGTTACACAAATAATTCTTTTATTATTTTATAGATTATAATTATAA
This sequence comes from Trichonephila clavata, assembly GCA_019973975.1. Classification (NCBI taxonomy): domain Eukaryota; kingdom Metazoa; phylum Arthropoda; class Arachnida; order Araneae; family Nephilidae; genus Trichonephila; species Trichonephila clavata. The sequence continues at coordinate 67,001 of BMAO01030121.1, forward strand.
TTTTTTCTTAGATTGATTATAAAATAAACAGGATGACTTTTATTATTAGCATATATCTTTTCATATATATTTCATTTTATTCCATTTAATATTATAGTACATTTTTATACTTTCATTTTAGTATATATTTTTAAACATTTTTTTTCTTAATTGTTTTTAAAGTAGGTACTAGTTTTGTTAAGTAAGTGAGAAGTATATGAATAAAAATATGTTGCATTATTTTAAATAAAATCTAATTTTTAAAACATTATAAGAAGCCCACTCTATAAAATAAAAATAAAATAACCATCTAACATAAAAATATAATTCTTAAATTTGAAAAAAATATAATCAAAAAGAGCCTTAAAAATGACATCTTTGATAACAAATAATAATTTTTTTAAAAGAATTTTATGATATCTTATAATATTTTTAATAGATAATATATATATACAAAATTGAACGTAATAGAAATGAAATCTAAGCCTTTGAAGAGAAAACTACGAAGAAGAAAATTACAAGCACCTTTTTTCTTTCTATAGAAAAACTCATAAATTAAATTAAGCTTTTGTAGTTTTATTTAAATCGGTATTTTTCATATTGTTCACTTCTATTTCATGAGTATGACAAATATATGTATCGTATTACATAACTCTTATAATAGTGATTTGCATTTTTATTATGGATTCATTGGTTTTAATTTGATCATTATTATTATGATGTAACAAATATTTCTTTTTTAAAAAAAGGTTACCTTTTTCTGTTTCCAAACGTTTTCAATTTTTGAGAATTTCATAAGAATCTCGAAGATTATCTCCCCTTTCCCCTTTAATTCAATACAAAATTGAAAATTTGGATCAATTTAATATTATTAAATAAGAGATTAAATTTTAAATGAAACAACTACAAACTGAGCATTTTTGAGCAATGATTTATAAATGGATTATATAAAAAATAAATATCAAGTAGGTGTATATTATCATTTCTAGCTTCATATGTAAATAAAGGGCATTTTTTTGTTTTGTTTTTTACAGAATAGTAATATCTGTGTTAAATTGCTAAATATGTTGGTCAGTATCTTATTTTGTCAAGATTGAAAACATTAAAAATCCACCTGAGTTTAATCTCCATAACCAAAAATTTATTTTCAATAAGAAAACAATGTTGTTTTCGATAATTTCATAGAATTTTGTCCGTTTTCTTACAGGAATCATTGTTAAAATTCATAAGAATGATCAAAAAATTTTCACATCAAAGTTTTATATAAAATGTATATTATGTGTTACAATTAATAAATCTTTCAACCTGAGATGGAACTATAAAAAACGACAAAAAAACAGTTAAGAAATTATGAACATCTCGGCAATCACGCGTAATGATGATTTACTCTAGTGATTATGAATCAAACAAAAAACGAGTTTGACGAGTTTGATAGCTTTCGGCCTGAAAGGAAAAATGTATCTGAAACCTTTTCAGAGCTGTTGTATAAAAAAAGAGCATTACAAACATGTAAGTAAATATGGACTTAAATAAAAAATAAGAATTTTACAAAAATTTCGCTTTCGTGTCTTTTAAAATTTTTTTTTTAAATACGTGTCAAATACAGTAGTGTATTGTATTGTTGTATGTAAAAAGTTTTTTTTTTTTTATGAATTTAAGGAAACAATTTTTTTTTCTTCCGGTGTTCTAAGGCGTACTCGCAGTGGCGTAACAGAGAATATTAGGGTCCCCCCCTGCAAAGCCTTGTTTGGGCCCCAAGCCGGATCTTACAAAGGGTACGTACTTGGCGTCAGTCCGGCTTTGCCCCCCCCCCCGCTATGTGGGGGGAGTACGTATAATCGTACGTATATACCTTTGGAGATGGTGCCTCATAATTTTTTTCTTAAAAGTCGAAATTGTAACAGGTTAAATTAAAATCAAATTATTTTAGGCTGATTATGCCGCTGTTTTTTAATTAATTTGCGTAATACACGCATTTTAAAATGAATTTATGTTATGTACTGGCTTTTAATTATTTTAAATTTCCTTATTTATAGTTTAAGGAATACTCAAAATGTTAGAAATATTTTAATTATTAAATTTTAATTATTCTCTTTCCATTACTTTATAAGGACTCTAATTTAAAAACAAAAAAACTAATTAAACAGGATTTATTAAGTTGGAGAATATAAGATTTACTGCTTTATCTAACTTAGTAAAATAACTTTAACATTGATAAATATATTTTTTCAAAAATAGTCAGAAATCAAAGAAAAAAATAATCGTCAACATATATTGTAATATTTATAACTCCAGGACAAAAAATGAAAGATGAAAATAATCCAGGTTCAAAAATTACTGCATTATCAATTGGAAATCATGCAGTTTGAAGTTCAATTTTCAGTTAAATTCTACCATCCCAATTCAAGGTCGTTCACCACAGTAAAGCAAAATGATTATGACGCCTATTTAGGACGCGTCATCTACAGCTGTTCTGTTTCGAGTAACGCCAAGGAAATAGGATTCCTCTTCACCAGAAATAGGAAATATATTGTAAACAAATGTTGGCTGGAATATGTTATTCTTTCGCTTTATTCTCTATCACTCACACAACGACGAAAGTGCAAAGCCATTTTGAACATCATTTGAAAATATTTCGACCCTTATAAATACATACTTTTTCTTTCATGATCATAAATATCTTAAATCAATCACATGTATTTAATGTATTTTTACATTTAAGTTATTCGGTTTAATTAATTTCAACAAAATGAATTATGTTAGTATTTTGAGAAAAAAATATTATTTATATTTTATCTAGAGAAACTTTGTGTGATATAATCATGGGCTCATAAAACTTCATAATATTTTCTGACTGCTTGCATTTGTAGAAAAGATTCAAACGAAAAAAGTTAGCAAATTTTTCATATTTTTTTTTAAAAGAGTGTAGAATTCTTAGAAAACTTTAATTTCAGTGTTTTTCTTAAAGAATATAGAAAAGTTTATTTTTAGAAATGACGTTATTATTCAATACTTGCATGCACACATACATTCCCACACACCCACGCACATACAATTAAGCCTATATAAGTGCAAGTTTCTAAATAAATATTTTTTTTCCCTTTATATGACAGAGATCTATATTAAACGTATTACGTTTTAAAAACTCATTTAAAAAAATAACTCAACATTATGTAGAAGATAATTTAAAAACCTACAGCATGATTTAAAAAATATTTATTCTTAAGGATGTGGAAAAACTAGAATAAAAAATACATACTGTATTTACTGTATTTGTGGTTATTTAAAAATTGTATTCGGATATATTTACTATGTAATTAAATGTTCCACAATTTATAAAAATGTTGGTGATATTTTCCGCGATAAATTTAAATTTGAAAAAAAAAATGAGTAACAGAACACTTTTTTTAAATAATGTCGTCAATATTTTTGTATTCTCTCTTACAAGAGTTTAGATTGTAACATTATGAAATATATAATTCTTTCGGGTATAATTCTCCCCCCCCCCCGTTATCTTCTTACTATTCGAGTAAAAACTTCGGTTATAAATAGAAACTTTAAACTTTATTATTTTTTATGTACCACAATTTGTAATAAAAAGCACTTTATGGAAAAATAGAAAAGTACATGTAATATCAGCTGGGGAAAGAGTAAAATTTTCGTTTGTTTTTATGTGTCATATTGAACGTTTGTTTAGTCTCACACAGAACATTTGGATGTGATAAATTTAGCGTTCTGAGTCATCGCACTCAAAAAAAGAACGCATTTTAAATTTTTGACTTTTTCTAAGAAAAATTATTGATGTAAATTGTAAATTCATATTTTTAAGTAACAAATAATCTGAGTGATTTCTTAAAAATATTTTTGAATTTCTGATAATTCCGATTGAGTAACTCTTTTTCCATAAAAATGTGAGCTATTTCTTTCTATATTTATAATCAGTGGCGTAACGTACACCCCCGCAACCCCCCACCCCCATCGTGGGGGGGGAGGGTTCTAGGAAGCCTGAAGCCTGACTGCCGCAAAGTACCTACTCTTTGTAAAATCCAACTTGGTGGCCCAACCTGACTTGGCAGGGGGGCCCAAATGTTCTCTTTACGCCATTGCTTATAATGTATTAAGTTAATACGTGCATTGAAATAGTAGATTATATCTACAAACTTGAAATATTTATAAAATATTTAACATTATTTATATCATCAGATATCAAATGATGTAATGGTATACTCAATCATTTATATTATATTAACATGCATGTATAAAATTTTCAAGACAATTAGGTCACTGCTGGACAAACTTACGAAACAATTTAAGAGAAATGAAAAGCTAAGCAAGCTTACGATCAATCAGTTTTAATTAAACCATAGAGTTTGTGATGAATTTTTTTAACTAATTGAAAAATCAATTTTTTTTTTATTCATCGAAAAAAATAATTTTTCTTTTTAGTGAAATTGTTGCTCTGATTTTCAATTCTCTCTTCTTTTTTTTTATCAAAAATTACAATCTATATATGTTTTTATCAGCTTTTGATGCATAAATATATTTACTATTATAACTATTAATTTTGTTTAAAATAATTTATTTCATTTTTTGAAATATTTCCATTATTATTTTACATTATTCCAAATTTCTTGTACTGTTTCCATTTTTAGTTAAAATCTATTCAAATTATTAGAAATTTAGTAAGGAAGCAGAATTTCTTGTGGTTAAAAATTTCAGTCACAATAAATTAATAAAAAATAAGAATTTGTACCACACATCTGTTTTTAAAGTACCTAATCACCCCAGAACGAATAATGTATATAAATTTTAAATCTTTTTTAAAAAAAACTTATATGTCTCATAAATTATATAATAGTATGAAAATAAAATATTTAACAAAATTAATTTCATATCATAGAAAAAAAAGACTAAAGTAATTTCAGATGCATAAGAAAAATTCAAAATATCTCCTAGAGAAACATTATATATATATATATATATATATATATATAATTATATTTTAAGGAAAAGGTTAGAAATAGGATATGAAAATACAATTAGGAAATCTAGAAGCTGTAACACAGTCAATATGAAAAATTTTAAGCAACAGGCAAGTTTGCCATGTTTATTAAATTTTAAAAAGCAAAAATATTTCTATTGTTATTGTCGTAATGGTATTTGATTAATGTCAAATCTGTTGACTCCTTTCTACTTCAGCTGATTAAAAAGGAACACACTTTAATGCCTTTTATTATATTAATTCGATTATTCTTTATAATTTAAAAAAGAACGAATTAAGATTATATTAAATTCTAGTCGTTCAGGATGTAGATATTAGTACAATAATCTTCACATACTGAAAACAAAGAGCAAACTCTTTCACATACTTAAAAACAAAAAATATTATTTATCAATTGAAACAAAATCATATTAATTAATTCCTTAATTCACTTATAGTTAATTTAAATTCCATATTTTACGTATTATTTCTTAATAGAATATTATTACTAATCAAACGAAACATGAAAAAATATACTTTCCTAACATTCCTTTTATAAATATATTTTCATAAATTTTCTTAAAAAATAGTTTCTGAATTATTTTTACGGAGTTTCATAACTATCATTCAAAATGACAAGAAAATTGAAACAAAAACACAAGAAAATTGAAAAATGTCATGCAATAAATCATTATTTTTAGTTTTTGATACTTTTTAAATTTTGATGACAGTTTCATTTAATAGGTAACTATACGAACATATTTTTTAGTAATGAAATCATAAATCATTCGTAACTACGCTTCATTTTTTTTCTCTTTCGGTGACCAAACCGTAAAATAAAAACATCTACTTTTGACCATTTCTTAGAAAAACTGACAACGAATGACATAATGGCGAATGAATAATAAAATTAGAAAACAATTCTTTTAAGTATATGAATTTAAATTTAAGCTTTCATCAGCTCAAAAAAAGTGAGCAAATAATTTATAATTCCAATCATTTCAACATACAGAATTTTCAATCTCTTGAAATTTATTATTCTGTTATTTCCCAAAAACTGACAGTGAAATGGTGTTTTTGTCTAGATAATCCAAAATGAAAAACTCGTTAAAAGTTATCAAATGAAACATCTCGATTCTAATCACGCCATTGTGAAATGTTAGAGGGAAAAAAAATTCTCTTCGAAGAAAAAAACGTGTAAAAATTTTCATATAAGCATTTATCGCCAAACACATCTCTCAAAGCGACACGCTAAAGGAGTGTTTTCCATTGTCAAAAAAAGCCTCGCGCGATAAATCTCATCTGCAGAACACCACACACACACGCAATGGCACCCATCCTAGCGCACTCCCCATCCCAGAGGCAAGCCAGTTGGCCGCCATATTGATTCCCGCATCACCATCTTCCCGTTTGCTCCAACGCATCTCTCTACGTACCTGACTCGTCTAGATGTTCGTCCAACTCCGTTTTTGCGATTTGGTTGCGGCTAACCCTTCAGGGGGACGTCGAGGAGATGAAGATGATCAGATGAGAGATGATGTTCCTGGAAGACTTTTATTGTTATTAATTTCAGCAAAATTTAGCAGATTTTTCTTCTTTCTTTTTTTGTGTGTTTGGGCGAGCGCTTCTTCTGAAGTGATGTTTCTTCTGCGCCGGGGAATTTGGAAAAGAAAAAGTTATTTTATTGGAACGGAATGTGAGATAGACACGTTACTTCTCTTTTAGCGAACGGACACACACAGACACACACAGAAACCAATCAAAACTATTCTGAATACTGAAACTGAAGGAACGGAGTGTAAGCGAACCAAAGTGGGCAGAGTAATCGGAATGAACTGACGGACGGGAGCCGGCGACGATTTTAGGAACAGACTACTCTCTCTCTCTCTCTCTCTCGATTCTCCCGACCCCTCTTCCCTCTTGCACACAGATCTCGGTGCTCTTTTGTCGATCGTTTTGGTGTAGGGGAGGTTTTCCCCAGCGTCGTGGGGATTTTTACTCCAGTCTGGAAAACGATTTTCATGTCTACCAATTATCGTTAGACTCGAGGATATAAATTGGGAAGCGTCCATTTCTCCCCCCCCCTTACGGTTCTTCTAAATTAGCTAATTTATAATGGGGAGTGAGATTTTTCTTAAATGAAAAAGGGAGAAAAAGGTTAGGCCAAAAAATATTGAAAGAAAAATGAATTGATTTCCTTAAAATATAATGGAAAGCACGTTTTAAGATGAGTGGAACAAAAATGTTTCATCAATCTGGCCATTTTTATATAATTTTTAACAGCCTTATCGAACGCTTCCTTTTGTATCATTACCAAAATTCAGCAATATTCATTCCGGGAATTGATCCCCGGTAATTCATTTTTCATTACATTTATGAAAATAGTTCCTTTTGTTTCAATAAACCTTAATTACAAATTTTCTGATGTTTAAATTGTATAACATCTCCAAATACTTAGAATTATGATTCCACGAAGAAAATTATTTAAATTTTTTTAACGGGATCAGTTTAAATTTATTAAAAATTTCACACACACACACAAAACTATTCAGAATAAAGAAAGAACATCATGAATTATCTGCTTTAATCTTTAAAAAAAATTCCATAATGCAGATATATATATGTACATTCATATACATATATACATATATTGCTCGAATTTTACAAGAATTCATTACTTCATTAACGGATTGATTTTTTACACTATCCAATAATATTCATTATCTACAAAAAGTGTTTGAAATATTAGTTGGAGTTCTTTCTAAATAGCGTACAGAGAGGAGTGATTAAATATGTTTTTTTTAAATCCACGGAGTGTATTAGAAAGCAATAACACAATTACATTGTATAAATGGACTAAATTCATGTGACGTCATAATCACATGATAATTTTAAACCACGTGTTTTTAGCCAATCAAGTTCAAAAACACATGTGACGTCATAGTCACGATAAATGCAATTATCTATTTTCAGCAAATCAGTTCATGCACTTCGTTGTTGCCTAATTACGCTTTTTACAGAGACTTTTTTTTAAAATTAATATTTGTTACTTTATTTAAAAGTACATGTAAAAAACAAGACTTTTTTTCCTTAATTTTAAAATCTTTTTGCAGAAATTTCTTTTTATAACTCTTGAGCATCTTTACCCAATTATGCAATTTGAAATTTTACCCAAGTCTTACAAATAGAATAAAAAGTACGAGCTAGTTTACTGTCTGTTTTGAATTCAATGTAGAACACGTGTTTATATTATCATGTGACCGTCATGAATTTAGTCCATTGAAAGACAAATCTTCCTTTATAAAGAAAAAGGAAACCTTAAAATTTAAAGAATTATTTTGAATTTAAATTTAAATTTAATTTCAAATTCCGGGGCAAAAACTTTTTACAGAAAAATTTAATTTTTAACATTTTAAATTCTTCATATTTATTCTTACACCCATTAGTTTATTATGTGTTCCCCAAATTATTTTCTTTCTTACACAATTAAATTAAGTTTATTTACTTACGTGCAAGAAATTATTAAAAGGCATTCATGTTGATGAGTTTACAAGAAATGACTTATTAGTTGCTTTGTTTCTAGTTGTTTGGAGGGGATTACCTATAGAAAATGTGTTTTAATGAAAAGAAGGATAATTTCTTTAAAACTTAGCAGAACATCTTATTTCAGCAAAGCTAAACAATTTGTCTAACGAAATATTTTGATGTATTTTTGAATATATCTTTTATAAGAATTTGTATATCTGAGAGAATATATATATTTTTGAATATATAATATATTTTGATGTACTTTTGAATATATCTTTTATAGGAATTTGTATATCTGAGAGAATATATATATTTTTAAATATATAATATATTTTGATGTATTTTTGAATATATCTTTTATAGGAATTTGTATATCTGAGAGAATATATATATTTTTAAATATATAATATATTTTGATGTATTTTTGAATATATCTTTTATAGGAATTTGTATATCTGAGAGAATATACATATTTTTAAATATATAATATATTTTGATGTACTTTTGAATATATCTTTTATAGGAATTGTATATTGAAAGAATATATATTTTTTATTTTTTTTTTTTTTTTTTTTTTTTTGTATATATGAGAGAATATATATATTTTTAAATATATAATATATTTTGATGAATTTCTGAATATATTCAATTGCAGCCTTTACACTCCAGGACATGCTTTCATCAAGTTTTTGGATGATGGACAGTAATATTTTCTTCCACTCGGCTTAGAAAAGACATGGAGGTTTTTTCACCGATTTGGATGGTTGCTGCACCCCTTAACTCAGCGATCCAACTCAAATCAAAGGTTTTTATATGATTCAACTCTGTATTATATGAAGGCCAGTCCAGACGATTTACCATATTGCCATCATATCAATAGACATATCCCTGGTGGACCTCGCAGAATGGCAAATGGCGTGTCATCCTGGAAGTAACAATGATCCAACCTGTAAAACTGCCTCAGCGTAGGAAGCACATTGTTGTCTAGAAAAGTGCAGTAGGAGTCATCATAGAGCTTACCATGAATTGAGATCAAGGGTCCCAGTTCGATTTACGAGAATCATCCGCAGACCATAGTTCCATTCCGCCGAACTTTAATGTAGGCACAATAATGCATTCTGACAAAAGTATTTCCCCAGGTATACGCCAAACCCACACACACACACACACACACAGACTCTGCAATTCAACTGTTAGAGATTAAACCTTGATTCCTCACTCCAGAGAACCTTTTTCTACTCATCTTAGCTCCAAATTTGAAGTACCTTGCACCATCTCAACCGAGAAGCGCGGTAGAATTCTGTAATCAAAGGCTTGTGGTTGGCAGCATGACCATGAAAACCATGCAAATGTGTTTCTTTGCGGACGACATTTATCGGAACAACAGTCCCGGATGCTTGTTAAAACTCCTGGAGTACATGGGCCCTCGATTTGGCGTGGATTTTCCGAATTTCTTTCGACCGCACTTGTAGGTCTCTATCTCCTAGTTTCGTGGGTCTGCAGTATCGAAACACATTCCGACAATCCCCGCTCCCTTTCCACTTTTTAATCATAAAATCTACTGTCTATTTAACTCACTACACATGTCTATTAAGAACCGTCCATTTCTATGATATCAGACAACTACGCCATTCTCGAATTCAGGCAGCTCTGAATTTCATTGCATCTTGCATGCGAATAATACTAATACTATTTCCTACACGATATTTACGTACAGAAGGCGTGACATAGATGAGGATGTCAAACCTCTTATTGATAGTGAGTATATATATATATATATATATATATACATATATATTTGTTTCTCGGAGAAAATACATTATTTCCTTTTAAAATTTTGTAAATATTTATTTCTTTACTTGTGAGCTATTTTAAGTTCGTGGCTGACGTTGTCGAGTTTCGAGTTGAGTGCCCATGAAAACATGCCTTATAGAGAGCTGATGCATACTAAACCTTGCCGAGAGACTCAAGATCTTCCTGTTGGTGTAGTGTGGAAGTTTGAAAAATAAAGTGCCAGTGCTGGCGTTGTCCTCGTTACTTGACCATCGTTCAAAATTATTAGTTTCGATGTTCACAGCCCTCGCTTTGCTTTAGAGTGCAACGTAAATTAAAATCAAATCAAGACATATTAAATGGAGGATGTAAATTTTTATTTTTACAAATTATTACACTATATATCTGAGTGAATTTCTTTACTCTTTTTGAAACTTAAGTATAAAACTTTCAAATATATTAATTAATAATTTAATTTCCTGAGAATTTTATAAAATAATATATAAATAGTTGCAATATACTCGTATTCTTGAACTTCAATTTAATTATTTCCAAGAATATTTTTTTAATAAAAAGTTCGAACTATTTAATGTATGAACTTAAGGTATCCGACTACTTGCGACAATTTTTTATTAAAAAAAATGGGGATATGGGGATTTTTTGTTGTTGTTGTTTTTAGATTTGTTTAGTACATTTTAAGAAAAATATGCTAAAATTCAGAAGAGAAAAATAAATTATTATTACTAAAATGTGAAAAAATTAGTAAAAATTGACAAAAAATAGCATAAACGCGGCCCATTCTGCACCAAAGGCTTATGAACAAATTTTCAATTTTTTCAATCTAATGTGTTGCTATGTTATTCATTTTTGAAATGACCTTCAGGATAAGAGATATTTTAATTTTTTGCAAAACCTAGGGCACTTTTTATCAGTTATTATATGAAATTGCTTAAAATAACAGTGATTATATTCACATAAGGGACTGCACATTTTGTAATAAAACAGTGATTGATAAATCTGAAGGTTAAAACACTTCGACTATTATACAGAACATACACAAAAAGTTTCAGTTAATTATTTTCAAAACTTTTTGAGAATCGCTCTTCCCGATTGAAAATTAAAAAAACACACACATTTCGAGTAAAACGCGTTTTAAAATATGACATCTTGTTTAAAGAAATGACATCCGCTTTTATTTAAGCACTTGTAGTTTTTGTTGTAGTGAATGGAAAATAGTAAACTTGGTATTTTTATAAAGCTAATAAGATAGCAGGTAAAATAAAATTTTAAAAAAAAATTGTCAATTTTTGGCAACACTCACAATTTTAGGATAGTCGGATACCTTTTTTAATTTAAGAGAGGACTTTTTTACTTTTTTCAGGATACGAGATATTTTAATTTTTACAAAAACTACAGCACATTATCTTAGCTATTACATGAAATTGCTTTAAAAAAAAGTGATGATATTAACATAAGGGTAATTTTGTAATAAAACAGTGATTGTGTGTATGTAATAAATCTGAAGGTTAAATACTTCTACTATTATAAGAAACTTACACAAAAAACTTCATTTAATTATTTTTAAAAAAATTTTAGTAATCACTGTCTTTGTTCGAGCATTTTTTTTTTAAAAAAAACCCACACATTTCGAGAAAAACGCGTTTTAAAGTATAAAATCTTGCTTAAAGTAATTGCCTCTGCTATTACTAATTATTCCCGTTGGTGTGGTGTGGTAGTTAGGAGAGGAGGGGTGCCAGCTTAGGTGTCGTCTTTGTCACTTGACCATGGTTCAAAATTACGAGATCAGTCGTCAAAAGCCCTCGTGTAGCTGAACAGTGCGGCGTTAATATTCACTCACTCTATCTGCTTTTACTAAAACGCTTGAGGTTTTTGTTCGGCAGGACGGAAAATAATGAACTTGGTATTTTTCTAAAGTTAATAATGAATGGCTAATTTTATAAGATGGCCTATAAAATAAAATCATAAAAGAAATTCGTCAAATTTTGGTAAAATTCACAATTTTAGGGTAGTCGGATACCTTAACTGAATTATATTCTTTCTTTATTTATTTTGAATTTTATTTGGTATATGATTGCATTGCTCCGTGCTTATGGATTTTTCCCTTTTTGTTCTTATATAAAGATTTCTCTAAGCCTTAAGGTTTTTTTATTTCAACAATAATTATATATATATATATATATATATAAATTAGAATAAAGATCTATTTTAAAATTATGTTGAATATTTACATTAATTTTAAGCACTAACAGTACATTATGGTTAGACAATATAGAAAAATGTTTGCGAAACATTGGCGTAAATAGATGGAAAACAATAGCAATTAACACTAATTGAGACAGCCTTGCCCGGAAATCAACTGTAGTGCTTATGAAGAACTGTACTTATTAATATGTAGCATTAACATAAAGTGAAAATCGTTTAACACGAAGCTGAGGGGATTGTGAAAAAAATTTTCGAGTTAAAGAGAATTTCGTGTTAAAGGACTTAGAAAAAAAAATTAAGTATTCAAAAAAAAATAATTTTACCACAGGGAATCTTTTTCATACATACATTTGTATATATGCATGTGTTTAAAAAATCAATAAACAGGAACATTCACAATAAAATTTAATACAAAATTTTCAAGGTTTTGAAAATCAAAATATTTATTGAGTTTTTGGAAAATAATCTGATACTCTTTTATTATATTTGCCTTATCAATTTGGTTATTCATTTCCCCATTGGAAAGGGAATCTAAATAACTGCTCATATATTTCAAGATGTTCCTAATTTTGGATAACCTGGGATCAGGAATTGCATTATTCATCTCATTTTCGTCTTCGGAATCTGCATCAATGATATTTTTTGAGCTTTGAAGAACTCCAAAATGTGTTTTTGTCTGTCATAATGAGGGCTGTACACACATTGTCATCCAGTGGCGCCCACAAGGGGGTTGTCCTTGGGGTCCGGACACCCTTTTGTATTTTATTAATTAATGCTAATTATTAATTCATTAATTTGTTTTTTACTGTTTTTTATTAACAAAATCTAGAAAATCAGAAGAATCAATTGGTGTTGTCTTGAGGTATTTTACGAGTTGGGGGACTTTCGGCCATGGACCCCCTCCCTTGAAGAATTTTTGTGTGCGCTACTATTGTCATCATCTGCTGCAACGAATTCTTTCGATAATGAACCTGCTTGGCTAGTGTTTTCCGTATTTTCTTCATTTCCAGAACGGAAACTTACATGTCAAGAGAAAAAGAAAAAAAAATGTATGAAAATACACAGTAGTTATTCGGGACCGTTGTACTATTTCATATTAACCAATATTTCATCTTAAGCGGTGTGGCGTTAAACGTATTTCACTATATTTATCATACTGAATTTTTGATTTTATTATTAATTCACTCAATTTTCCCCCTCGTTCCGCTGTCAACTTTATTAAACTAAAAAAATTAGCTTCCGTATTTCCTTACAAAAAATAACTTTTAAATGTAAACATTTAAAATATAGAATTATTCAAACAAATTCTAAATCGGCTCGAATTTTTTTAAATAGTTTGACAGCTCCGACTACTTTATTTTGATTTGATTTGATTTGATTTACATTTTAATGAGTTTTATTCTAATTTCAGAATTAGTTTGACACCTACTCCTACTAAATTCACTTTTAATTAGATGGATTAATGAAGAATTATTATAACTAATGTGAATACATTTTTCTACTTTCTGACGTATATCATGGAAAGTACTATGCTGACATAACTGATTCTTATCTTAAAGAAAGTTCGAGAAATTCTGTGTCACTTTGCTAAATGCGATGTAAAATATTTTTCTAAATTAATAATTCAGTTTAGATTTCTTTTCTGAGAAAAAAAAATAAATATTTTGTTTATATTTTAAGAAGATAAGGTATTAAAAATGCTAAATTTTTGTTCCATAGCTTTTTTTTATTGCATGTAATTCGAAGCACATAAAAATAACTTTAATATATATTTATATCTTACGCAAATTAAATTTTAAAAATATTCATTTTTGTGCTACTAAAAATTTCTGCCTTATCTCCTTAATTGTTATTTTTACTGATTAAAAATATAAGTAGATTTTCTCATAAAATTACTACTCGTGTGTACACATAAAATAAAAATTTATCCTTCCTTCCGCGTTTCTAGTTAAATTATTCTTACAGAAAAAAAAATAATTAAAACTTTATAGGCGATGTGAAAAAATTTGAGAAATAACTCAACAGCAAAATTTCTATATAAATTACTAAACTAACGACACATTAATTTCTATATTAAGCTAGCAAAAGTATTTTAACATTTTATGGGTCTCAAGTAAAATTTCCTTCACACAGAACAGTTTAAATACAAATGTCATTTTTCAACAAATGTATATAATCAGGATTAAAATCAATACAAAATTCCTTGAAACAAAAAGAAAGACATTGAACGATTGAAAAATAGTCCGATTCAAATACTTTTTGCTGCTAATTATAGAGAAATTCATACATTTTCTTTAATCTTAACAATAATAAAATTCAATTAAACGTAAGAGAGGGCAAGAATTTCGTATTATTAACTTACACCAAAACAATGAGGAGAGTATCAGGGGAAAATTTCTAAATAGAGAATAAATTTTAAAATGCATATATATGGTTGAATGTTTCAAGTTTAAACTCCTATCCTGGGAGAACTTAAGGGAGACTTTGGTTCGGCCTAACCTTAGCCCTTTGCTGCACTTGTGGTCATGATTGATTTAAAAATTTAAGAATTAAAAAAGATAAATAAAATGCTTGAATGCATATATACATAATTTCGAAAAATTTTCCTCTAAATTAGGCTTTAAAATTTTCCCTATTTAATGTAACGGATATTAAAAACTAGCATTTGAATTTCACATATTTGTAATTTTAATCGTTTTTTTTTTGAGGAAGAATGAAATAAAGTTTTACAAAATCAAGCTAAAACCAGTAAAATATGAAACATGTGGATTTCGGAACTAATATATATATATTTCAAAACAAAATAATTTAAAAATAGAAGATCATATGCCTAACTACTGTATCGCTAGAAAGAATAAAATTAGTAAAATATCTAAAATATAATACACTGAGTTAAAAATGAATATAAAGATTCAAAGCTAAAATAAAAGCATGCACAGAAAGAATAATAATAATATGGTATCTAAATGGAATAATAAAATATTGGAGAAATATTTCTTTTCGATTTTATCTTTTTAGAAACTAACTTAACGTCAGTTTTCCTCTTTTTGAAAGGTGTTTCACCTAATGTAAAGTTATAGTTAAGCAATGTCAATAAAAATGTCTTGTAAGATAGAATAATCTTACATATTTATCGGAATATAATTACCAATTTGTTACTAAACACTCTCTTTGTGATATACTTTTTTTAAAAAACAAAATTCAGCATCAAGTTTTATTTGGATCAACCGTAAAAATTACCAAAAAATCATAATCTAATTTTGAAAAATTAACGACTTCTTAAAACAGCGTATTTTAAAGTTTTCTAATGTGAGATTTTATATCACATTTTAGTAACTAATAAAGAATTGCTGAGACATGTTCGTCATTTCGTGTGAATTGATAAAGAGAATATTTTCGGTGAAAGTTTTAATGGTGGTAAAATCCCTTAAATTATCCGCTTCTAAATCCATTTACATAATTATGCGGTCGAGGTAGTCGAGCGTTCATGGTCAGACTGATGACGTTTTGCATTTACACTGAGCTGCGTGTTCAAGTCCTGATTCCTGTAAAGATATGTCGTATGAAAAAAGGAGGCTGAGAAGTAGAATTGAGTTAGAAAGTTTTCACGCTGCGTTTATATTAGACGCGAGCGAGAGAAGTGTCATTCTCGTCCCTTGACTGTGATGTAAGACTGCGAAGTTCACAAAGAAAGCTATATTAATTTGAAATATACATTTACAAAAAATTGTGTTTATTATGAAGCTATCTCCTATAATTGCTTCTATTTTGTTACATCTATTGATTTTTCGTAATATTTTGTCAGATGTAAATAATTCTTATACAAACAGATATATTTTTTTTAGCCGTTAAACTGTAAAAAAGAAAGAAGAAAAAATGTTTATGTAATTTCTTTTTTATATACTTCTTTCGTCTCAGTTTTTTCGCCAAAAAGAGAAAGGACTTTTCCCTTTCTGAAATTTTTCCGTTTTAAAATCATTTTAATAAAATAAAATATACTGTTTAAAACTATGGAGGATTCTTTTTTTTTTTTGTTTTGTCAAACATCATTTCAGAGCAAACAAACAAAATTGCGGCAAAATTACTCCATTTACACTGTTAATTGATTATTTCTGAGAAATACCCTGCCCACGATCATCAACGGCACAAAAAATATTAAATATGCACGCGCTGTCTCTTCCCTGAGGCTAATTCGGGCTCCCAACTTCCGTAGAACGTGACTCAATTCACGATACCTCATATAGCCAGGGGATACACGGAGAGTAGGCATGCAGAATTCATGTCCAAAGAGCTTTATTGGAGAGAGATACCCCCTGTTCACTTTATGCTAATTTATGCTCTCTCTCCCCTTAATAAAACGATAGCAGAGTCGCTGTCAGCGGAAGGGGGGGGGGTCGGAATTTTTAACAGAAAATTTACTATTATTGCTTTGAATTACATGTAAATTATGTAGCTATTCTGAATTTACTATTAGTAGCAACAGTAGAAGTAGAAGCAGAAAGCTTTAAACTTGAAAAAAAGACAAATTTTTTATGTATTGAGAATATGATGAAGTAAAAGTGTGTGTAGTTTGAAAATTTTCATGAAAAAGGGGCCACAAATGATGACAAAATGCCACTTAATACTGCAATTTTTTTTCCTTAAAAATATTTTAGATGTACTATGCGTCTACATGTACTATGTAAGACTCTAATTTCGTTTATCTCCATCGCATTGTGGTTTCGCGAGACTATGAGCAAATAAAATATCTCTAAGGACTATTCCTGATAAGGATAATTTCTATTTAATATGATGCTCATATGGAGCATTTTGCTAATATATAGATCTTTTTTGAATTAGTGTTTATTTAAATGTTATTAATACAACGATAATTGATTTTTCTATTCATTGTGCTTTAATTTCCCAAAATTTATTTAATAACTTATGATTTTCATTTCTTTTTATTTCTTTCGTTCGTAGTGTGTGTTAGGTACTAAAATTAAAAATAAAATTAATAAACTCAAATTTATTTATATGTGAATTCAAAAATTTTGAAACATTCAAATGAATGGAAGATTTTTGTGCTGAAAGCAAAGAGATTTGAAACTAATTAGTTTTAATTTGAGAACCTTTTGCACTATTATGACTTTTTCATCTTACTTTTCAGTTATTTTTTGTGAGCACAGTGATAAAAATGTGAAGTTTCAAACACATTAATAAATTATCTTATTAATAAATAAAATTATAACTTTTTTTTTGTTTTACGATGTTTTGTGTCTCTTTTCAAGATATATCTGTTCATTGCAAGATTGTTCAATAACATAAATTGTTGAAATTAAATCTCTCCCAGTGTAGAATTTTTGAAATCAAATATAACTAAATAATATTGAAAAAGGATAGGTACTTATATTTGAAAGAAGTGGCAAGTAATCATTCTTAAAAATATTACTGATCATAAATAAATGTTTTGCACCTTGTTGTTACAAAACATTACAATGTCTTATAACGAGTCAGTGCCATTATAAACTAATAAATATTATATAAAGTCTTGGATAAAATATTAAAGTTAAATAGCTCAAAACCTTAATTACTTTTAACGTTAAGAAAAATCAATCGAAATTTTTTTTATAATATTTATAATTTAAGGTACTATTAAAAGAGAAAAAATTGTGCAATCATTTCCATTTTTACAGAATATTTTTTCTTTTCCATAATTTGAAAATAATATAGATAGAAAATATGAAAATATATGAATATATATATATATATATATATTAATATATCCTTTCTGAAATCTTGTTTATAATACTGTAGCATCCATATTTCTAGATTTTAAATTCTATTATTTTCATAATTTCTATTATATCCTTTCTAAAATCTTATGTCTGGTTTATCTTACAATTTCGGGTTTTTTTTAGTCTTGATGATTATTAATTATTTATCTCTCTTTAGTAGAGAATTTTGACTATATATATATCAGGGGCGTATCTACCACCGTATCAGTGATATGGGGCCCCCAAGCTACAGGGGCCTCAACATGTGTAACTACAGTCCCACTAACAGGGTTCTCATACCTAAAAAAGGGCCCCGAAAGAATTTTGATACAGGGCCCATTCAGAACTAGATATGCCAGTGATATATATATATATATATATTAAATAGCTATTATTCTACATAAGCAAAGAATAAATAGAAGTACAACCAGACAGTATTGGTAAGAAATAAGTAGCCTTAGTACAAGCAAACTCTTAGGAATAAAGATTGCAAGTTTAAACATTGTTTTGAGGCCGGCAAACCTTCACTTGCAATTTCTCTACACTATTGCACGACAGGGAAAGGAAACATGAGTATGAATATGCCAATATTATTCGAAGATTAAATTAAATATACTGATGCTATTATTAAGTAAATTATAAAAAGAAAAACATTAACTAAACTTTACTAATAATGAAAAATTAAAAACATTTGATCATAAAGGGCTATTAAAACTATTAAATATACTCCCCCTAAATTATCGTCATTTTAACCTTCCTGCCAACACAGAAATATCTTAGAGCAGCATCGCATAAAATAAAAATTAGTAAATTTAAAAAAATCGATTATTATTAAAGCTTTGTTTACTTAAAAATTTAAATTATATTATATATATATGTATATTAAAATATAAAAATATATATATCATTAAAATATTAAAACAAATATCCAGTTCTTGAAAAACACTAATTTATACATTCATACCAAGCACATTTCAAAAGCCCTATGTTTGTTAATATGCACTGGGTTTGTGTTAATAAAAAAAAGAGCCATGAGTCATCCTTATTAAAAGAGGGGGGTCAAACGAAAACTCGTTCAATATTTGATCGTGGTTATTAGGAAAGGATCTTCGAAATGCATAAACTTAGCAATTTACGACACACTCTCTAAACCCACCCTCCCCTAACATTTCGATTCGGTGTGACTAAGGCATGGTAGTCATCCATGAATTTCCAGCACGTCATAAAATTCCCCATGCCCCCTTCGAACAGTAGGGAAATGTCTTTCCGATTTCCCTATGGAGGGTTGGCGCGTATCGATCGAGCCACTTGGCGCGGTTGTTGGTGCATGCAGAATTCTCTATGTGTAGCCGGCTCTCTCCCCAGTATCGACCCGTTTTGCTGTACCTGAATTAATGATTGGGATAACCTAGGCGACGGGTTGGTACACTGAAACGTTGAATGATTTTGAGTATTCATAAGAAAATACTGAAATATTCTTTGGGCAAATTTTACATTTAATCAATATATATATGAAGCTATTTTCAAGAAAATCTGTCTCTCGCTCTCTTTTAATTGATTGATCTAAAGTTATGGCATTCTTCGTTAAGTAATATATAAAAGGGTCTAAGATTTCAATAAAATATAATGAATATCCGCTAGAATACATATTGTCTGCTTGGATTGCGTTAAAAATACTTGTCTAGTTCAATTCATTCCCTCCAATCAAAATATTTTGTGTGAGGACGCATACTTTTCTTTTAAATTTAAT
Organism: Trichonephila clavata; assembly: GCA_019973975.1. Classification (NCBI taxonomy): domain Eukaryota; kingdom Metazoa; phylum Arthropoda; class Arachnida; order Araneae; family Nephilidae; genus Trichonephila; species Trichonephila clavata. The sequence continues at coordinate 86,988 of BMAO01030121.1, forward strand.
TTTAACGAATTGTTAAAAGTCTACTAATTTAATTAATTATTGTGACTACATTTTTATAAACAGATAAAGCAATAAAAATAAAAGAATATCTTAAAAAAGTACAGCTACTAAATACTAACTTATGTAATACAGTCGATTACGAACTTCTATATTACGAACTTTTTCCTGGCACCAAGTACATTTCACAATTTTCTTTGTAAAATAACTTCCCAATAGCGAAGTGCATTTTCTATATAATGAACTTTTGCTCTTATAATTCAATTTTTTTCTACCTATTTTTAAAGTTTTAGTGGACATTTTAAGTTATCACTCTTTTAACACATTTTATAGCAGTCGTAAATCTTGAACTGTTTTTTTTATTAAGTGCCTAACTCGCCGAAAATTCAAACAAAATAAACAGATTTTATGAATAGTTAAATTTAAGGACACACATGCGTCCTTAAATTTAATTATGAACAGACACATGTGCTTTAAATTAGAAAATGTCCTTAAAAATTCATTAATTTTAATGTAAAATTATTTTTTTAATGTTGAAAATACAGCACATTCTTTTTTCTTGTTTTCCTTGAAGTTTTTCTTACTTTCTTTCTTCTTCTTTTTTTTTTTTTTTTTTGATGGGTAATATATATAAAATAATTATATAATAATTTACAAAAAGGTGTGAATAATTACTGTTTTTAATATATAGTGTTTATGAAGTTAAAATTTGTTTTATGTGATTTATAAAGTACACTGAGAGATGAACCTCTACACAACGAGCTGTATGGCCCGGCGTTGCACGGGCTTTCTCTACTTTTATAAATTTTCCCTTCCCTTCACCAAATCAGCATGACCAATATTCTTTTTCGAAATTACTTTGACTTCCTTGTTTCTTCTCCCCCCCCCCCCCCTTCGCTTAGCCCGGCTTTGCACGTGTTTTTACCGAGTGAATTATTTAATCCCGACATAATATAACGAACTTTTTTCCCCGGGATTTAGCGACTTCGTTAAATAGAGGTCTGACTGTATTTTCATTTATATCCTCGTAAGAACTGGATACATATATATGTATACATTCTATCCTTATAATACATATCATATCCTCATATATATACAAATTCTCGAAATTAAACAGAAAAACTTTTGATTTAAATATTTTAATTTTTGAGTTTTCTTAATTAAAGTTCTTGTAGCTCATAACTACTTTCAGAGATCGTAAGAAATATAAATGCATAAATAATATGATAGTGTATGTCGTATAATACATCAGAGCTTATATGAATCTATTATGATTCTTTTACAAAGTTTCTTCTTTTTATAGGATGTATTTTAACACATAGAATGCACAAGGAATTACTTGCATTTATAAAGCGGCATGAGAAAAACAAGTATTCTAGTTTTTTGTTTCGTACTGCTTTGAATTAGGTATTTTAAATGTATGCAAATTGATAAGCCTGTTATATCCCTCAACGTTTAATTTAAAATGTGTTTTTTTCTGAGTTAAATATACTGTCAGTATTGCTGAATAAATCCTATGAAGTAATCGAGAAGAAAGATAACGCATTAAATAATTTATTGTTGTCAGCTGAATTGAAATTTGTGTATAAGACTTTATGATGGACTTTTCTTATAATTTCATTTTCAAAGAATCGTTGCAGTATTTTGTTTGGAGATACTCTCAATTCTCAGTCATTCTATTTTAATAATTTTCAAATTTCGTCTCGTTTATTTCTTTAATAATTAAATTAATGACAGATAAATAAATGCATACATTCTAGCAATTTCTATTTTAATATGTTTTCTTGTGAACGATCATCTGCTGAAAAAAACCCATAAGATCTCAAAGAATGGAGATTTGCGTACAAGAGTATTTTCAGTACTAATGTCAATATTTGAAGTATATTTTGTTTTCAATTTTTTTTTTTTGTAATTATCCATTACTTTTCAGATTATATGTTAACAACAGATCAATTCTTAAGCCCCCTCAAGAAGAAGAGATAAGAATCGAAGTTTCTTTAATATACGAATATTTTCTCTGAAATTAGAAAGTAGTATTCCGTTAAATTTGTGTTTTGAAAATTATGTCTTCTCAAATGAAAGTTTATCAATTTTTCTTTTAAAAGGCGTACAATAATTTTCTTTTTTATTAAAAGAAAAGTCACAAAGTTTTTGAAATTCTTAATAAAATCCAAACTTGGCATTTAGTAACACGCGATTGTTTTGTGTTTTAATTTTGTAATAAACGTTATTATATATCTGATACTTAAACAGACCTGTTATATAAATAAAATGCTTTGTAGTTCTATACATGTATGCCAGCGGTACTGAGCCTATGGCCCACAGGACATTTCTGAGGGGCCCGTTCATGGCCCGTTGCACTAACTAATTCAGTTATTTAAGAGAACAATGTATAAATAATTTAGCAAGAAATTCCATCAATCAAGCAATCCCAAGTATAAATTTTCCTCTCGATCTCGTGTTGGTATGAATTAGGGAATAACTTTTTCTCTTGTTATAATTGTAACGGTTAATGTTAATATATAACAGTCGAATAGAGACCATTTTATGGTTCAAATTAATTTTTAGTTAACCCTCATGTCTTTCAAATGAAAAATATCTAAAGAATAAATATATGTTGTTTCAGGACGATAGGTATCTTGTGTGTGACTATTTCGTAGAGAAAATCAAACACGGATCAAAAACTTGTTTGATTTGTCTTGAAAATGATATATTTAAAAAATAAAGCATAATTTTGCTCTTAAAATATAAATACCACTAAGCACAAATCTTTCAATGACTCCTTTTAATTGAGAATCTCTTTCAAGACGAGATAAATTGGCTTTCTTTAAAAAATCTTTGCAACAGCAACAAAGGGCCGCGGTGGGCAAGTGGTCAAGGCATCGGGTCATGGCTAGCATGCCATGAGTTCGAGCCCAGTACCACTGAAGATCCGCTGTGTAGGGGAGCGATGCACGTTAAATCTGTCGAGAGCTCAAACGTCCTCCCGTTGGTGTGGTGTGGTAGTTAGGAGTGGGGTGTACCAGCTCAGGTGTCGTCCGCGTCACTTGACCATGGTTCAAAATTACGCTTTTCGTAGAGAATTTCGCTTGGTATAACAGATGAAAAGAAATCATCGTAATTACGCCATAACAGGGTAAAAAATACAGGAAACCTATTTTTTATGAATTGGGTTTGATGAAGTTTAATATTGTTTTAAAATAAAATCAAAAATAGTCAAAATTTTGATCAATTTTCTACTTTTTTACTGTTTTTGGTCTTAAAGCCCCCCCCCCGCCCCACTGATCTTCATATTGTGGCCCACGTTGTCATACGTATGAGGCCCGGTGGAAAAAAAGGTTGAGTACCGCTGGTCTAGACTATATACTGCAGCCATAAGAGTTGATACTTTGTTCTGTTTCAGGCATTAGTAATTACGAGGGAATGTATATTGAGAAGATATATAAGAATGGCTGAGTCTTAGACAGCGCAGAATGGGCTTGATAGGAAATGTTACTGAAAGCCTTCTGGATGTAACAGAATAGTTACACAAATCTGATTAATTTACCTTTTTTCCTCATTCAAATGGATATTAAGAGACAGTTTCCCAGATCCCATTGAAAAAAAGATATAGACAGATAGTCTTTATATAAAGTAATTTAACATCTCGGAAAATTTTATGCTTTGTAAAACACATAAATTTCACTTATGCTCAAAATTATGTTGGACAAACATTTTGCTTTAATAGTTTATCACATTATATATTTGTTTTTATATAGAGATTTGTTTACTTATTAAATAGAAAAGGTAATGAAACAAATATTTTTTTCTCTCTCTTTCAATTTACACAACTGATTGTTTTCAACTGAATAAATAATAAAAATAATTGCATGAGATTTAAATTATATTTATGAAGCCTTAGAATTCATTATACTAAGATCATTTCCGTAACATCCAATTATTATAATATTTTATTTAATATTTAAAGAAAAGAACGTTCTCTTATATATATATATGATGAATCCCCGGCCCCATATATGTCAGCTGGGGTAAGTATTAGGGTTTCTTTCCCGGAAACCCGAGATCCCGAGAAATCATAAGATTTCTGTACTTTTTCTATTCCCGGGAATTATACTTCGTTCCCATTATTTCCCGGGAATCGCACGGGGCTTCAATTATCTATGAAGTAGCTATTTTTGACTAAACTGTAGATTTCAACCTCGGACATCGTTAGCTGACCCTGCTATGGCAGTTTGCGATCTTTCACCCCTAAATTCCTGGACGAAAGAATGTTCGTTACCCCAACTGTGGAGTAAGAGTAATATGAGAAAGAAAGATTAACGCTTTCGTTGGATTGAGAAGAATTTTTACAGCTAGCCGTGGGAAGAAGTATCTGTCCAGATACTGTCTATCAGTGTATCGAGCTTCGTTAACAAGAAGTATTGGGTTTTTAAAGCAATCATATTTCATAGCCAACCTGCACTATTAGATCGAAGTTCCAAGATCTTGATTTATGTGGATAACGCAAGTACTAATACTTCAAACTATTATTTATTTAATCTTTTTAAAAAAAATTTCAGATACTTGTTTTTATTATGAGCTATTTAGTTGAATCAGCAATTTAAAGAAGGGAATGAACCCACAAACTGTTTGGGGGAGAATATTTTTATAAGCAATCGCGCAACTTTTCTTATTTATTATTTTTCTAAACCTAATTTTCGTGTGAGATTCTAAAATTAATATTCAATTATATTTATGTTGCAATAATATAGCAATTCCATAAACAAGAAATCGTTATACAAATAAAATATCTTAAATACAATAATTAATATTTTTACCTTACATAATCGGCACTTCAGCAGCAAATGAATTTAAGTATTAATTAATATTTATCTCTTAGTAGCAACATTAGAGAAATAATTGATTCAGATATGACTGCTTGATTTTCAAATGCATGTGAGTCAGTTTAGGAATATTAATTTTAGTAATTACTTTTCAAATGTGATTTTTCTGGATTTTTAAATTACAAAATCTTTAAGTGTAACATTTTTTTCATGCCTTAGTAATAAAAGAATAAATTGTTTATGCTTTCTGAAATCCTATTTTAAAAATGAATAACCAATTTATTATATACTTTTTTGTATTTTTTAGCTCATTATATAAATAAGTATTAATTTTGGAATTTTTATGTATCCTTATTTTATTTAATTATTATTGATTTTATTTAAAAATAACTTGTTTTTAAATTTTTTGAAAATTTGATGTATTTCTGGGAATTTCGGGAACGACAATTACGTTCCCAGGAATGGAGAAACCCCGTGAAATCAGAAACCCTAGTAAGGATCCGGTCCACTACCCTTCAACTCACCTCCTGCATAACTACTTTAACTGTAACTTGGTCCCCTCTCTCGAGCCACGTGCTCGAACTTCACTTTCTCGCTCTATCGTCGTGTCTGTTACAGGCGCGTGTTCTAGTAATGGCTCGGAGTATATAGAGCGATTAATTGACTCATTGTAATAAACTAAAATGACATCAATGACTCATTAATTAATCACAATCAGTCACAACACCCCTTTCAGAAGGACTTCATTTTAGTACAAATTGCAGGTAAGAGTACATATGGAGCGATGGGGAACCATCTTGTTAACTGGTGGTTCTTCCAGCTTGAGAGGATAAATTTATATTCGCGAAGCTGTTTACGCGGACCTTAAAGAGACCCCTGGTACATGGGACATCGTACCAGGGGTCAATGTTATCGCGATATCCTTAACGACTAACTCATCTGTGCATCATCAGCATTCTACTGGAAACCTCATTCTTCAATTAAGCATAGCACCCAGCCTTCGGATAATAATCGAATGGCTTGATAAACACTCTACAGACATGGCCTTACTTCAATGGCCATCTAACTCACCTGATCTCAGTCCCTTCGGAATATCCTGAGTGTCAACTAGAGAGATGTTCAGCACTTTCCACAGTTCTGCTCAATCAAATATTTCGTTAATCGTGGCAGATTTTGTCGAAGTTGTTGGTCTATATGTGGCTACCCAATGTTCTGGTATCTTATTGAGTTCATACCTCGTCATCAGATAAAATAGTGGAGCTATACGATTCTAAAGGTACCTATAATTTTTTTTTCAGTGTTCAGTATATTACTTTTTTTAAAAAAAAATTAAGTACTTGTCAATTTTATACAAATTAAAATTGCTGTAATGCGTCTCTCATTCCGTTTTTTAAAACTTGAAAATAATTCATCGCCAATTTGGAACAAAAAATATTTTTTTAACTTATAGCACTTTTTAAAAAAATTGAAACTATGTAATAAAGAAAGAAAGAAAACTAATAACATTGCTTGTATGTAGTCTTAAAATCTCATGCACTTTTTCATGGGCTCATTTTTAATGGTAATAAATTTATTTTATAAAAATCTTAAAAATGCCGTAAAGAATCATGAAGAAACTGAAAAAGAAATATAAAAGCATTTCCATTTTTTAAATAGTTGCAGTTAAGTGGATTTTAAAATAACACACACATAAAAAATATGAAAAAATTAATGAAAAAATATTTGTATTCTTTTATTTTATCTTTATTTAATTGAATATAAATAATTACATATGAGTCACTTTGAAATAACAAAATTCATCACAAAACATACATTCTCATAATTAAAGCAATTACATTAAAGTATCATTTTGCGTTCTGATATAAAAACAACTTTTTCTAAATTGATGTTGTTAAAGTCATAATAAATTAAAAATTGATAAGTTTTAAATTCATTGTAATCATTTCGTGGCTTGTTAAGTAGCCACGATAACCCAGTGGCTATGATTGCGAATTCATGTGTGATAGGGTTTGAGGTCCTATCAAAGATCATCTAGCAGATAAATGGAATAACCGATCATTAACTTCAGCCGGGTCTCAGAACCCACAAACAATGTTGTGTGGAATCTTGGGAGTATGTGTCATTCAAATATCTTTTCTGCTGATTTAATCGTTACTCAAAATTTTGAGGTCAGTTGTCAACAGTCCTCACACTGACAGAGTGATATGGATTTTTACCAAACACTATTATGCTAAATACAGGGACGTCTTAATGCATGCGCCAAGTGGGCCCAGGGTCTCGCCTTCGGTGGGGCCTTGTTTCATTCTCGACTCTGTCTTAATAAGATCATGATTCGTATTTTTTTAATTGTCAAATACAGGGAATTGTCCAAAAAACAAGGAATTTCAAACTGCATGCCAACTGGTAAAAGTGGTAAGACTGTATATTATTATGCAATGACCGTAGTCCATGTCTGAGCCTAGGCCTACTACCATAAACAATCATTCCCCTCATTTAGTCGAAATGCGGTCATCAGTCGAGCTGATTTGTGTCTAGGTTTTTGAGATTGTGAGTCGTGGACATTGATTTGTTTCAAATGACCGTTTGAACGAATATTTGAATTGAGTCGACTATCGATAATTCAAGCCTTCGATAGAATGAACCTCTCGATAATTCGAAGTATATGATAAGTCTCTAGAAAATCTCTCGACATTTTGAACTAAAACAATACGTTTTGGTACATTCAATATTTCGAAGTAAAGTCTATGGCTAACCAGACTACAATACACTATAATTCGAAGGGATCTGAAAAAATTCTCAACAATTCGAGCTCTCACTTTCATGCGCAGTCCTGTAATTAACAGTTTGGCGTTGCGTTGTCTCTGCGTGTCTCCTCTGTAACGTAGCCTCTTTGATGATCCTCTATCTGCACCCTATCTTTTTGTTTTCCGGTTTCTCAGGTGAAAAGTCACTTTTATTCTTTTCATTCCCTTAAGTGGACAATAGAGCATCCACACCTGTTGTCAGCCGTCCACATCTTTCGTTTAACACGTGACCTTTCTACACATGTGCTCAGAAAATATGGTCTGCTGTTGTGAAGAAGAGATGCGTAGGATTGTGTATGAATGTATTATTTTAATACATGAGTTTTAACTTCTGTAACGTATTTATACTGTATTATATACTTTTTAAAAATACTTACAAATAATTTTATACATATGTACAATTGCTGTTTTATTACATAGTTTCACACACACACAAATTTAAATGCGTTAGAAAAAAATTCTCTTCGTGTATTTTGGGAGCTTTTTTCTACCCTCTTGATAATTCGAAGTTTTCATTAATCCCTCCAACTTCGAATTGTCAAGAGTCGACTGTATATATATCTTAGTTTATATAACTATTTTTTAATTATATATATACATTACATCCCGGAAGAGTATGGCTATATATACATTTGTTTTCAGTATTTTTAAGCCTTTAAATATTAAAACAAGAATTTTTTTTTAAAAAGTTAAATTATCTTTGATGTACATTTAAATATGCTTCAATAAGTAAATTATTAAAATTCTTCTACGTGAAAATTTGAGGTATTTATTTTAGAACGTTTTAAAATGAAATTCATTTAAAATTGTTTTTTCACTTAAACAATGAGTCATTAATTATTAAAATTTCATGAAAAATAGTTCTACAAAAGTAGGATTTATTGTGTTTGATTCATTTTATGACAGTTTAAATTGCAAATCGAAATTTTTCTAAATTTATTTATTGAGCCAGTGAATTAATAATACTTCCTTGTTTACAAAACAGAAAAGTTGCCTGTAGGCAATAAATCACTTACAAGTAGTAAGTAAATAATTTAAATGTGATTACATATTCGGCGAATTTGTTTTTTCTGGAAAGTCGTTTGCAAATTTGAGAAACGCATCAATGCGTTGAAAAATTCTAAATTGTTTTTGTTCAATTTTTTCGAACTATTTCAAACTTAAAAACTTGCTTTGTTAACATTGCAGTTTTTTTTATTTGAGAAAAATAAATTTATTTTTCATCTTTAGTTACAAATATTTTTTTTTTTTGTTGTTTTTTTTTTGTGCAAATTTTTGTTTGTTCAACTTTTAACAAATTTAAAAATAGAATTAAACTTTTTATCTTATATCTGATTTTTAAAATAACTAAATTTTTTTTGTGAAAAAAAGGCAAAAACATACTTATTTTCTATTCATTTTTATTTATTAGTAAAATTAGAGGGGAAAAAATTCATTTGACTTAAAAGCACACTCACATACAAATGATTTGACATAATTATATTCCTCTAAGCGAAGACACACACACAAAGTTAAAGGCATTTTTTCCCCAAGGATGGTAATTTTTGTTTTTGAACTTTAAATTAATGGCCAGGAATAAAAAAAAATTACGAAAATATTACACTAAAATATCGAAGAAAATTTAAAAAATTAAATTAATTTAAAATATAAGCGTGTAAAAAAATGATCAAAAACTAGAGCGATAGATTTAATGTAAAGTTAAAAAATAGTTGTGAAAAAAATATGTAAATAGAAACCAGTACTTTTCTAAAATTAAGTAATAAATCAGTACCAATTTTTTTTGTAAAATTCAAATGCAAACTAAAACTGACAATGAGTCATATATAATAACAGCTTTAGAATTCATTTGAAAATAAATTTTAAAAGAATAAAAATTTAAAGATACATTAAGCCAATAACATCGCAAATGAGAATATAATCATCTTGTTATTTTAAAATATGTCCGAAACCATAATATGGTTTGATTTTAGTTTAGTTCAATTCGTACTTTTTTGAAGCAACACGAGGTTTATTGCCGACGGATCTTGTAATTTTGAACCACGGTCAAATGACTAGCACGACACCTAAGATCGCATCCTCATCTCCAAACTTCCACACATTACCAGGGAAAGTATTTTGAGCCTCGACAGCCATACAATCCCTCTGCACTGCGGAACTAGGTTTCGAATCCGAAACTCGACAACGCCAGCCACTGGTTCGCAACCATGACCATTATGTTGCCAATAAACTATTGTATGGAAAATAAATTATTCGTAGAGCTGTAACATGTATAGAGACTAATAAGCTCACTGTTCATCAAAATTGTTGTCTAGTTAATTTAATTGGAAAACAGATTAAAATAAATATTTGTATTTTTCTATGAAACAACATTTTTTTTTTTATATTCATTAAGTACTCTTTTTTCAATGGTTGTGTTTGAAATTACTTTAAAACATCAAGAAATTTCTAAAAATATTGATTTTACCCTTCTGCAAAATTTGAAGTTATTTTCATAGTTTATTATAAAGGAAAATACTACTGTAATTTATTGCGTTAGAATCATGGTGTTTTAGGAAAGAAATCTTCAATTTTACATACTGGATTCTTAAATGGTAAAATTTTGCGTTTCTACACATGTGTGTGTGTGTATTACCGGGCTGAGAAAGGTCGACTCAGCCTTTTATCCCTTCAGTGGGTCGATAAATGAGTACCAAGCTTGCTTGAAAACTGAACACTGGGGGTTTCGCGTCAGACTGACCACCTGACCAAAACATCTGCTCATGCATCTCAGCGCTCATGGTCACGTATACTGAGATGGGTACAGTACGCCTTGGCCCTCATGGGCTGTTGCGCCACTGAGTTTAGTTAATATATATATATATACACTCGTGCCAAAACATTATGACCACCTGTCAATAACGAGTTGGCCCACCTTTGGAGCGCAACACAGCTTCAAACCGCTTTGGCATGGATGCTACAAGTCCTTGGTAGATGGCCGGAGACAGATTGTACCAGATGTTTAAACAACGGTCACTCAAATCCGAGATATTGCGAATTGGTGGTTTTTGAACTCTGAGCTGCCGTCTCATGACATCCCAAATGTGTTCTATTTGATTGAGATCCGGTGAGTTAGGCGGCCAGGACATTAACTGAAATTCAGCATCATGTTCCTGGAACCACTCCAACACAATTTTAGCCTTATAACATGGGGCGTTGTCTGTCCTGTTGGAACATTTCATTTCCAGCTGGAAAATCAGAGGCCATGTAAGGGAGCAACTGGTCTGCAATGATGTTCAGATACCGTGTAGCATTCATAGTCTGCTCTACTACAACCACGGGTCCCAGAGACGCCCAAGAGAAAGTCCCCCAAAGCATAATACCGCCACCACCGGCCTGCTTATGACCTACTGTTCGCCTACTACCTTCCCAAATACTTTCAATAAATTTCTACCCGCTACTATAGCATTTCTTTTTCTTTGAAATTCGTACAATGAACTTTATCAACAGCCATGGGTAAGCGATAACATCTCACTTAATACTAACATGAAACATCTATGTTTTAGTTCATTTTCTAGGTCAATATGTATACATTCAGTGATAAAAAGAGAGGGCTAAATATGCGTCGAGTGAATATGCCCATACTTGTTGAAAATGATTGTAACCGGAACGGACAGAATTTTTCGGTAGTCCTAATAAATGTGATTAATTCTTGACACTAATAAATTCTTTTTTAAGACATCTATAGCAGGGTGATGTTGTTTCAATAAAAGGGGAATTTTTATTTTGAACTTTAATTAAGTCTCTTCTTTCATTAAGAGACTCCTCTTTATACATTTTTTTTTCATCTTGCAACTAATTTTTGAACTGTATCTTTTTCCAGAATAATTACCATAATCTGGAATAATCAATAAAATTGTATATTAATGCATTTCATGGACGCTTAATAAAATAATTCGAAACTGCAAAAAAAAAAAAAAACTTCAATTTGATGGAGTGATATTAGATCGAGACCCAAGAAACTTATCGTGACAAAGGGCTAGTTTTAACGCCTGTCGTTAGCTTCAGCTTTGAGCACCATATAGGTGACAGCACGATTTGGTTAGGATCTATCCCAATTTTGAGGGATTACTCCCTATGGTTGGTGAGTGGCTTCCAGCCGCTCTTCCCCTTCCACCAACCTCACGAGAGGATTGGCGGCTCGGCGAATATTTCGAGTGCCCCCCTGCCGCAAAGGCACCATGCATTTATAGCAACAAATACACCATACAAAATGACGTTTTTAAAAATTTAATGTAACCCAGCACGCACACACACACACAATTATTACATAATGTCATCTAATAGATTCAGATTCTGAATAAAATAGATTTCTGTAATTCATCTAGCAAGGCAATAAAATAACTAAACTAATAAAATATCACCTTATATTCTATTAGAATAATCCATAAGTAATACACTGTAATTTAAATAATCTTACTGTGTAACGTAATATCAAAACCATTTTACTTAATACGATCACTTAATAATAAAATATTTCTTATATAGAGAGCTAAAGAAATTCAGTATTCAACTTCTTTGTTTGCTAAAAATCACCGTAAAATCTATAAATTCAAATTTATTTGAAAAGTATAGTAATCAGAGTTATCAAAAATATTACACACTTTTATTTCTGGGAACATTTTGTAGTTTCTTAAGTTACGAAAAAATGGATTTAAAGCATTAGTATTTTGATCTAAAATGAATATTATGCAATGAAATTAAATGCATAAATTACATTAAATTAAAGCAGAAATTAACCTGCCTTCTATTTGGAAAAAAAACTAGTCAAGGTTTTTCTGATATTTTAATTCGAAAAATGAATGCATTAATTCTTGTTATGAAGTAGATAATGGTGCAGGAAAACATTATATCTACTTTTTCAAGTATTTTTTTTTATCAGTTGTTTTATATTTGAAAATTATCAGGCTTTTTCTTCATTTGGGCGGTAATTCCAAATAACTCACTCTTTTACCATGATTGTTTCTTTAGTTACACAATGTTTCCAGCAAGTAAATTATTTATTGAAAATTATTATTAAAAAAAGCGAAACATTTAAATATTTCTATCAATTTGCTTAGTTTACTTGCAACAATTTAAAAAAATTGTTAATTTGAAAAACAATGAAACAATACTTGAAGATAATAACAAATCATTAGAATCGAAAATTATTTATACTTTGTTTCGATTCAGTTATACATGTTAAAGAGTGAAGAGTTTTATCTCTAAGCGTTTGGTACTTTTTCAAGAACCAGATGCTACTTTTAGTGTTTTATCAGATAAACTTTATAATTTAACAATAGTAATCATAGAGCAAATTGATTAATATCGTAGCAATCTACAAGTACCACAATTGAGGTTGCATACAAAAAATTCGTGAATTAAAAAAGAATTTTTTTTTTACGTTATCAACTGAGTTTTATCTAGGATTCAAAGAAATGTTACAGAAAGATAAGAAAATTTTCTTTCTTAAGCAAGAATACTTTGTTTTCAGCAGAATTTCGTTCACAGCACAATGTAAATGTATACGAATTTTAATCATACAAATATATACTTTCCCGTTATTTTGGATAAATATAGGAAGGTATTTTGATGGCGTTTTCAAATGGCTGGAAAAAGTTAAGCAAAAATCGTCAAGGAAATTATACTACAGGGTTCGAAAAATTTTGTAATGGGCGCGGTAGCCAAATGGTCTAGGCATCGGATCGTGGCTAGCATGTCATGAGCTCGATCCCAGTATCACTGAAGACCCGCCGTGTAGGGGAGCAATGCACGTTAAATCTGTCCAGAGATCAAACGTCCTCCCGTTGGTGTGGTGTGGTAGTTAGGAGAGGGGGTGCCAGCTCAGGTGTCTTCCGCGTCACTTGACCATGGTTCAAAATTACGCGGACCGTCCCCAAAAGCCCTTGTGTAGCTGAACAGTGGGACGTTAATATTCACTCACTCACTCACTCGAAAATTTTGTTGGAAGTTAAGAAATCAGGGAAGAATTTTAATGTGTAATTCGATTCGTTGTTAAATTATTAAATACACACAAAACAAGTTTTTCAAGTGTGGGAAATATTTTTTTCAATTAATTTATAATCTGGAAGAGTATTGACAAAAACATTAATAATTAAACATAACGACCCAAAATGCAACACTGTGAAGGAAGCATCCAAACCGCGTGAAAATTTCTCCTTGAGTATATCAAGATGGAACATACAAAAATGTAGACGAATATTATGAGCGCTTGCAGCATCATCAGCAAGTGCTATAAGAAAGGAGAACAGAATGCCGTTTTTAATCCAGGAATTATTTTTCCAAGCAGTTGTTTTACACGAAATGCTTCAGTATACCTCGAAGGAAAATATAAGAACACACTTCTGAATTCAACCGACTCGATTTAGCTGAGGAAGTATTGTTGCTTATAGGGACTATGGGTTTATCCTTCACCGAAATTAGTGAAAGTGTCGGACGTAAGCATACAGTAATGATGAGGACCTGTGATCATTAGATGCAGGAGAAGGTAGCTGACCGACGGCAATGATTGTACCACTACACGTGATTGCAAGCATATTATACTCATGGCAGTGAGGGACCGCTCTGCCTCATCCATTAATCACACATATCACACAATATAACTACCATTATTACACAACAATCGGTATCCGTATGTAGCATTCGACACCATTTCCAATATAAAGGAATACAAGCAAAGCGTCCTTAGGTGCGATTATTTTTGTTTCAATACCACAGATGTTTGCATTTACAATGGTCCACTGAAAAAGGGTACAACATTATCTTTACAGAAAAAATGAGCTTTTGCTTGCAACAAACAATGGTTGGGGGTAGAATCTGGACACACTGCAGAGAAAAATTGCTTAATTGTAGCCTTATGAGTCACCATACTGATTAAAAAAACCTATTTTTTCGTTCCGAGGCGTGTCACGGTGCTTATTGCATTGCTCAGTACATTCAGTACTGACATTATTATCTTCCTCATATCACAGAAGGTTAATTTTGAATCATTTCATTTTCGTAAATTGTGTTACCTCTCGGACAAGTTTGACTCTGATATCTCTCGTCCTTCTTGGTGTTGTATTTTGGACGACCGGTAGTGTAGTAAGCAATATAACAGCAATTAAACATCAAGATTAGATGTCATTTACAAAATATAACCGTAACAAGAAAGCCAACTGGTGTATGGAAATAGAAGCTTGAAGTAAACTGCGATTACCAATCAAGTCTCATTGAATAGTCTAAGCGTAATAAATTAATATTTTCGCAATGTTTTCCTTACACTGCGGAAAATAATACCTGGAAAATCCATTTATATGAAATTAATGGTTTAATTTATTAATCAATGGTTTACATATCTTCTTTAATAAAATCATACTATCTTCTATTAATTTTACTTAACTGGAATATAAACGTTTTATTTTAAATCATTGAGAAAAACATATTAAAAACAAGCCATTTTATAAATAAGTGATCAATTTTTGTTTTTTGTATTTTTTTAAAAAATCCGATGAACTTCTTGGTTGAGAAAAATTGGATGATATATTTTTCCATGAGTTAATTATTAAGGAAATGGATATTTATAGTATTATATGTTCATTTTTCTCGGAAAATGTAGGATTTCTGAGAAAAAGAGTAATTCTGGGAATCAATCTTTCAATATATTTCTTAGAACTACTCTAAGCCTTTATTGAAATATATAATCTTCAAAACCAATAAAAGTTAAACAAAATTATTTTTAAGAAGAGGATATTTGACTATCTTAGGTAAATGCTCGATTTATATTGATATCTATAAAAAAATTCTTTATTGTATTCCTTTTGAAATTGTAGAGACCCTTTATAAGAAAATATCGATATATTTTTTTATTGGTCATAATGTGTATCTAACAATCTGCATTTTTTACGAACATTTTTTTTTTCATCTTGAGAGTCAATAGTTTCAATTTTGCTTGCTCTCCTACTTTGAAATACTGCACGGAGTATATACATTGGTATTTTCCAGAATAATCGCGCGCGACTCATATAATACCGTACACATTTCAAACAAGATGAAATAAGCTTTTTAAAAATTAGTCAGATTTACCTTTGCTTCTCTCGGTTTCTTATCATAGCTCCTTTTCATATTTTTTTAGATATGATGTGTATTGCTTAAGGTATCCGACTATGCAACAATTTTTTTAAAAAAAAATAGAGATTTGGGGATTTTGTTGTTGTTGTTGTTTTTAGAGTTTTTAGTACATTTTAAGAAAAATATGCTAAAATTAAGAAGAGAAAATAAATTATTATTATTATAAAAATGGGTAAAAATTTACAAAAATAACATAAACGCGACCTATTTTGTACCAAAAGTTTATGAATAATTTTCAATTTTTCAATTCTGATGTGTTGTATGTTATTCATTTTTGAAAAGGCCTTCAGAATAAGAGATACTTTAATTTTTTACAAAAACTAGAGCACTTTATCTTAGTTATTATATGAAATTGCTTTAAAAAACAGTGATTATATTAACATAAGGGACTGTAAATTTTGTAATCAGTGATTGATAAATCTGAAGGTTGAAGCACTTCTACCATTACATAGAACATGCACAAACAATTTCAGTCAATTAGTTTCAAAATTTTTTTAGCAATCGCTGTCCTCGTTTGAGTATTGTAAAAAAAAATTTTTTTAAAAAAAACACCTTTCTAGTAAAACGCGTTTTAAAGTATGGCAACTTGCTTATAGTAATGGCATCTGCTTATACTAAAACACTTATAGTTTTTGTTCTAGTGAAAGGAAAATAGTAAACTTTGTATTTTATAAAGCTAATTAAATGGCGTATAAAATAAAACCATAAAAAAGTTTGTCAATTTTGGCAAACTTCACAATTTTAGGGTAGTTGGATACCTTAAATCATTTATGACCAGGATTGATTTCTACAAATATAGCTCCTGGAACACTTCTATTTTTTAGCTGGATTTTTATCCACGACGAGTTATAGTGAAATAAAAAAATCAAGCAGATCTTTATTTCTGTTCATCTGTCTAATTAGCTTGTACTTTCCTTTAAATGTGCGACATATTTATTAAATTTCAATCAACTTTATTTATCTTATTTATCTTTTAAGTATCTGAGAATTTTCTATCTACCGTAAAATCCGGCGTATAACGCGCACTTTTAACACAAGAAATAAGACCGAAATTTACGAGTGCGCGTTATATACGCCGGGTATAAAAATAAGAACCTTAAAAATAAAGAAAGATGAGCACAGAAAAAAAAAATTGGACCTACATATATTGAAATAGTTTATTTCAAAGAAATGTCATACCTTATGAGTTTAAAGGGCTGTAATTTGGAAGTATACCATTTTTTTCTTCTAGAACTTAAAATAATACCTAGAACAAATGACTTCAAAATATAAGAACATTGCGCACGTACATTTCTGGTTTCTTCGTAAAAAAAAGGGGGTGCGTGTTATACGGCGAATATACTTAAAAATTGCAGTTCGAAAGTTTAGGTGCCCGTTGTATGCAGGATTTTACGGTATGTCTCTTATTCACATTTGAAACCAATTTTAACTTTTGATGCTTTTTTATTTCTCTAAAATATTTACTTTTTCATGAATATTCATGTCGTAATACGCATAGGTATACGCGGTGCAGTTTTAGTTCATATTTAATATAAATGTTAGTCGGGAAAAAAAAAACGATTCTAATAATTTTTCCTTCAAAGTCTTTCCTTCTTAATAAGAGCTCGTAACATATAAGCTCGTATTTGCTCATATGACTGTGTACTAACTAGGGTTTCTGATTTCCAGGAAATGCAATTGTCGTTCCCGGAATTCCGGGAATACATCAAAATTTCAAAAAAATTATAAACAAGTTATTTTTAAATAAAATCAATCTAATATATAAAATTCTCGTGTCACAGTGTTTGTAACCAAACTCCCCCGAAACGGTGTGGCCGATTCTTAAGAAATTTTGTGCGTATATTCGGTAGGTCTGAGAATAGGACGTCAACTATTTTTCATTCCGATATTGTAATTAGTTAAAAAGGTATTAATTAAAAACCTTAAAACGCTTAATTGTCTTAACCTTGAGCGTCCCCCCCCCCCCCCGCCTAGCGTCGTGAATGAACAGAGGGTGAAATTGTTCGGTATTTTCGACGTTATTTAAACGGCCATCTGATTTTTGTTTTTTAAATCAGACAAAAAATAATTACAGAATCGGAAAGATCATTTCTTTCGCCACGATACAGTATAATGTTTTTTGCAAAATAATGATATTTTCTATTTTTTAAGATTTTTTAAAAAAATAGTTAAAATTTATGCGTTTCTATGAAAATTATTTCGAAATCGTTGCGTATGAATTTATTTTTGTGATATGAAAACGATATTCTAAACTAACAAACTTCAAGCTTTTTTCTTTTAGAACCAGTCATTTAAAAAATAAAATGCCCAAAACTTTTTTTTAAAGATTTTTCGAAAAATTATCGAAATTTTTAACTTAACATTGAATAACTTCGTTATTTATTAAGATTATCATACGAAACTTTGGTTGCGTTTGTAGAATAATGTTATTAAACTTCTGTGCGAAGATTGAAAAAAATGCTTAAAAATTACGCATTTAAAATTTTTTTTGTGATTTTCGTAAAATAACGTTATTGCAAGAAATAATCTAAACAGTATTTTTTATACATTTTTTTATTTAAAAGTCCTTTGTTTTCGAAGTTAATGTGTGAAGTTTGAAAGAATTAACTTAAAAATTAAGCCCTAAAAAATAAAAACTTTAATTAAAAATGCGCGATTTTACAGTTTGCCAAGCCTTGGCGTCGAAAAATGGTTTCGCGCCAAATAGCTTTCAACTGTTTCACCTGAAACTTCACATCTAACTCAAGGGTTACACCAAAAAGTTCTGAATCAGCAAATTTGGCAAGTAAAAAAAAATGCGAGTAAACAAGTTACTTTGTTTCAATTTTCATCATTTTCTCTTTATATAATTTTCAAAATTAAATCATCATTGATGTCAGATTAAGATGAAAGAATGTATTCAATACATTTCTGAGATTCATTTATAATATTTATCTGTATCAAATCAGTGATTTAAAAAATAAAAAGCCAAAAACTTTTTTGAACAAATTTTAATAAAACACTCAAAATACTTAAATCAATCGTTTAATGATTTCTTCTTTAAAAAATATAATTGCATGAAACTTTATTCCCCTGTGTCGAACATTTCAAAAAAAATCCTCACAATTTTACTTCAAGATTTAAAATATTAGTGAAATTTTGTAATTTGAAAAATTTCTACTTTTCTGTCTTTTTTCAACGTGCAACTATTTTTAAAAAAGCTACATTTTCGTTTCCGATGACTAAAAAACTGCAACGAAAGAATTGGAAAGTGGGTGAGTGATTTATAAATTCGCACTGTTCACCTACTCGAGAGTTTTTGGCGACGGACTTCGAAATTTTAAGCCACGGTCAAGTGATGAGGACGACACCTGAACCTTTCACCCATCTCTCCTAATTACCACACCAACTTGAAAACAAATTTCGAAAAAGGGAGTTTTTATGACATAGTTAAAGAAGTCACTCTCATCGCGCGCATACACACTCACGCATAAGTGCTATCGTCCTAAGGGAAACAGGAAATTTCCATGGGGATGAAGTTATTCACTCGGTAAAAGCCCGTGCAACCCCGGGGTAAGCGGAGAGGAAAGAAATAAAGTAATTTTGAGAAATAATATTGGAAGTGCTGATTTTGTCAAGAGAAGGGAAAATGTTAAACGAGAAGGCCATGATACGCACTCACGGGCCATGCACTCACATCGTACGTGTCACACCCACACAGAAGTGCTGGCGTCAGAAATAAAGGAGGAAATTAACATGGGGATTAAGTTATCCCTCGGTAAAAGCCCGTGCAACGCCGGGCCGGGTCAGCTAGTAATTATATAAAATAAGGATGCATATTTATTCTAAAAGTAATTCGTACTTATATAATGAGCAAAAAATACACAAAATATATAATAAATTGATTATTCATTTTAAAAATAGGATTTCAGAAAGCATAAGCAATTTATACTTTTATCACTCAGCCTAGTTCTAAGCTTTGTGACGAACGATCCGGTAACAGAAAATGCTCTCTCGGCTTTTCGAATGCATAATTTTCTAAGCCAATTTTTATACTGGCTTTAAGACTGCTACATAGTTTCAAACTCTACATTGGCCATCATTTGTTCTTCTTTAATGTCAATTAATGCTTTTAAAATAGCTGACTTTATTTCTAAAAATCTTTCAAGTATTGCCAACAAACTATTGCAGAGTGTTTTGGTATCCCAACAAACCACAGCCAAACTCTTCTTCAAAATATTTTTGTAAAATATCATTCTTGAAAAGTGATTTTCTGAATAATTTTACTACATTTCTAATATTTTTTTATAGTTTCATTTATGTAGTTATAAGAATTTTTTTCTGTATAAGTGATATGAAACAAAGCATCTGTTTCTACACCGCATTCTAATCCTAAATCTAATGCTTTGTCTAATGTTAAATCTAACCTTTGCGATTCCCGGGAAATCCCGGGAACGAAGCATAATGCCCGGGAATAGAAAAAGTACAGAAATCTTATAATTTCCTGGGAAAGAAACTTTAGTATTAACCCTGGCCGCGGTAGCCAAGTAGTCTAGGCATCGGATCGTGGCTAGCGTGTCATGAGTTCGATCCCAGTACCACTGAAGAGGGGCGCAATGCACGTTAAATCTGTTCAGAGCTCAAACGTCCTCCCGTTGGTGTGGTGTAGTAGTTAGGAGAGGGGGTGCCAGCTCAGGTATCGTCCACGTCACTTGACCGTGGTTCAAAATTACGCGGACCGTCCCCAAAAGCCCTCGTGTAGCTGAACAGTGGGATGTTAATATTCACTCACTGACCAGTACTAACCCTTAACTTTTCAATTCATGCATTGTTTGAGGGAGAAATATAACATGTTAAATTATTTTTAATGTAAAATTTTAGTAATTTTGGACTATTAAGTCATTTTAGACAAGATAAAATAGATTAAAACTAAAAATTCAACAATATATAAAATATCAATGAATGAAAAAATTAACCAATAAAAAAATAATAAAACAAAATCAAACATCGCAATCTTGTTTTAATTACATTTATTTTATTCAAAAAAATAGCTACTGATTGTATAAATTTGACAAATAAATAAAATTATTTGTAAAATATTTAACATTCTTCTGGGAATTAATTGACACCTAAAATTTAACAAGCAATCAAGGAAATCAGCTTCCTTTCTAGAATACCTGGTAGTCATGGCATACTTTGAATTAATTTAATTATTTCTAAATAAAATATCAACATTTTATATTTTTTATTTTTTTGGAATTTGAATTCTCATCCAAACACATTCTTTGAAGAAATTACAATTGTTCCAAGAAGATTGCTTATAATATATTCCATGTTTTAAAATTTAATGAATTTTCTTGAAACCTAGATTATATATATATATACACAATTCTATTTCTACGCGAATTTTTTTAGACGATTTTGATTTAACACTAATATGAAGGGGGAAAAAATAAATAATTCTCTTTTTACGCGACTTACTTTGATTTAAGACATACATCCAAAGTCTAAGGGAAAAAATATTTGCTTTACTTTTATTTTTATAACTATTTACGTCATCAAGACGAGGAATGAAATAAAATTTCCAATTTTGTGAGAATACCGTGAGTTTTATAGCCACAGTACGGAATTTTGTCTACTTTTTGAAAGTCAAGGTATCAATGCTCACGATACCAAACAAGACGATTAAAATACGAGAAGGAATAAGAAAACTAAGAACAATATGCGCCAAGGAGATACTAAACTGGTGCTCAAATCAATTCATACAATGGCCTAGCCAAAATACAAGCAAAACTATTAATTATTGAATTTGTTCTTAAGTCCACTGAAATATCGGCATCACAGAAGACGCGTCAATTTTACTCAAGAGATTATAGGGGAAGAATTCCACCAATGGGACGAAGACGACAACCAAGACATTTCTAAATGATAGCAGTAATATTCCAGTTTCACTCAAACATATGCGCTTATTCTCTGAAAGTGACTAAGAGAATAATTGTTTTTATTTTATATTATTTGTCTAATTTTTGTGTTCATGAATTAGTGATGCGTTTTTTTTTTTAAATGGCAACTTACTACTTTGTATGATACATTTACAGTCTTAATGAAATAAAATGTTTGAGATCCTAACATGAAACTCATGGTAGATTGTATTATTTTTGCTGATTTCTTCGGACTGAAACCAAATTTTTCAATAGGTGCAACATATTCCTAACACGATTCTTTTTCCCCATAAATTTCGGAAACTCATTTGCTGTGTATTAACAGAATTAAGTGTACTTGAAAATCAGATGTGCCATCTGGGTTGCACATAGGGATTGCAATACCGGATACCGAATACCGGTATTTTGAATCATTTGAACAATTTTTTAATATCAGTATTCACAAGTTTAAATACCGTTTTTTTCTGTATTTACTAGAAATTTTTTAAATTGTCTCCACCATATGTTCAGGGATGGCCAACATAGCAAAACAGTATACGTTTTTGTTTTATGTTCCCCTAACGGGCGAAATTAATTAGATTGTGAATGTAAAGTTGTAACGTACAATGAAGAGAAGTGATAAAATATGTAAATCATCCACGGACCGGACAAAAATATCTTAATACAGCTCAGAGCGATACTGCACACACGCAGGATTCGTAGTCTGATATTCGTATCTGTGAAAACAAGGTTGTATTTTTGAAAAAAGTGCGTAATATTTCGATATGTTTTAAATTGGTGAGTTTGTTATTTTCAATGTATTTGTATATTATACTTAAGAGTTCAAAATATTTTTCAGATTCATAATATATATGTACTCATAATAATAAATAAGAATAATTTTAAAAAACAAAATAAAATTGAAATATAGGGATTTACACATGTCTTGGGAAGTATGCCAGCCGAAATATGTGTGGCAATGCTCAAATCTGAATTAGCGAAACATGGATTATCCCTGAAAGAAGATATTGTATCCTTAACGAGAGACTGATAGAGCAAGTCATGAAAAAAGTTGGAAAGTTGATTGGAGTAAATCAGTAAATGTGCTCTGTTCATGGAATTCAATTAGGAGAATAATAGATGTATTATCTGGTAAATAAAACAAAGAAACACCTGTGTTTTCTTTCTTTTTCTAAAATTTCTACTACCGGTATTAAAACCAGTATCTCGGTATTAAGATCTAAGAAATACCGAATGCCGGTATTGAACTTTGGGTCCGATATTGCAATCCTTTAGTTATTCATTCTTTTTCTCTGATTACTTCCTAATGAATTAACCACTAAAAACGCCAACAAAATATAAAGATGTTTGATTAAATATCTTCAGCAAGTTATTAAAAAAAATCATTTATTTAATTTATTTTTAAATATTTTTTATTTATATGCTGGAGTGATTTTTTTAATCTATTAAATTATAAATGTGACGGGAAATAATAGGAATTTAAACATTAATACAATGCAAGCATTTTATCAAAAGTAAAAGAGACAAAAATGCTTTCCAAACTTTGTCTCACTTTCAATGCTTTAAAAGATTTAACTGTCGTTCAGAATGCAGTTATAAACACGTAAAATATCCTAGAATTTGTCACATGATAGAACACATGTTTTGTTGTGTATGGAATTTATGAGTCATATTAAAAAATTCAGAGGGCTGTTAATTGTAAATTTAATCTAGGTGTTAAAAAAATTAAGACTTATTGGAAAAACTACAACTCAACTTAAGTGTTTTGTTGCAGTTTTTCAACGTATGTTTTTGTTAGGAAAAAATTTGTTTCATTTAATTATTTCGCAGCAATTACTAAGTAGTTTAGTCTGTTTGTTAAATTAAAACAGACTAAAAAAAGTGGTACGAAGTTTTCTTTTAACGCATATTTTAAATACAAATATAGAGTAGTAATTAAGCAACATAAAGGAATATGCATTTTACAATTACTATGTATTCAAGACACTTAACATGATTGATGCAAAAACTAGAGAAAACAAAATATAGCGTAAGATTTAAAAGGACTAAAAAATATTTTAACACATTTTTCGAATCTTTTCAACAAGTGATAGATTTTGTTAGAATAAAATAATTAAAAATCACCAGAAACCGAGCTTTAAAAATTAAGATCATATTCGACTGAACAAATCATACAAATTTATGTATATGAATGAAAAAGCTTTAATTTAAGTGACAATACTTGCAGAAAATTATTGGAAAAGATGTAATAGTTAAAATAAAGAATAAAATATTAAATGCAATTTGCTAAAGTACATGATACATTTACGGATTGATTATACTTTTACGTTTTTATTCAATGATTAAAATTTCCCTGAAATTTTTATCTCATTGAAATTTTTAAATAAACGTGGGATACTGTTCTCTCCCCCCCCCCATCCTTTGTTTAACTAGATTAGAATATTCCAAACATCATGATTTAAAATATTCTTGTATAATAATAATAAAAAAATATAAAAAAATCACTGAATTTTCACACAAAAGAGTGAATTCGAACAAATAAAAGCTTCGAGAACATCTGCATTTCCACGATTAATTTCTTATTATAATGGATCTGGCAAAAAAGGGGTTGACAGCTCTTTATATACCAGTTTTTCCCTCTTTCTCCCCTATATTACCTTTTTTTAAATATTTATTTTTTCTGCCGAAGTGAGAGGGAGATTGGTTCTATAAAGCAGCTGCCGCCGCATTGATTCAAATATCGATCCGCTTCTTTTTATAGAAACATTAATCGAACAGTGATGTCAAAGAACTTAAAAAGATCTACACGTTTCTGTTTTTAACTAATAGAACCAATATTTAAACGGCACGAATTCAAGAATAAAAGGATTTCGAAAGGGACTAGGAGATAATTGAGAGAAAATGAACAAAAATAAAAATAAAGAGAGCAAAACCATATGTCAATAAGATTTTCGCATTTGTTTTCTTCCGTGAGTTTAAAGTTTTTGAGGATAGACATTTTGTTAGGACGAATTCTTTTGTGCGTAGATGAAGAACAAATGATAATTTACATTGAATAAATTCTCTAACTTTAATTCATTTAAGTCTCGGATTAATTTTTTATGTCAATATTGTTTATTAACTAGACTTAAGTCTTTTGGGAAAATACTAGTACTTCACAGATCTAAAATTCAATAAACCAAAGAAAAGTTCAAGAGTTTGCTATACAGGGGTTAATGTAACTACTATATCTTTAAATTTGTGAAAGAAAGGAAATAAAAATGATCTCTCTCTTTCTTTCTCTTTGTACAAATTTACTAAAAATACAAAAGAAATATAAATACAAAATATGTAAATACTGATTTTTTTTAAGGCAATACAATTTCATTTAAAGGCCCAGTGATTTATTTAATACTTTAACAACAAAATAACTTTTTTAAAAATCTTACAGGATACAATTTACATACAAAAATAAATATCTCCCCCCCCCCCTTTAATACATCGTAATAAAGGAAACGAAAAAACTTTTGTGGAAAGTATGAACAGTAATTGTGCTTTAAATTTTTAAAGCAATTATGTAATTTTTAAAAGCTTTTTGATTTTTTAAAATTAATTCTGAAAGAAAACTATATTATTTTGAGACTTTGCTTTTATTTTGTACTCTTGTGAATAAGTCCGTATAAATTTAAGTATCTTAAAAGTTATATAATAATTACTCATATCTATTACATTAGTTTTAATCTTTTACTACTCAATAGCCCTTTCTCTAAATCTGTATTTTTTAAGTGTATTTTTTTAAGACTAATTTCTTTAGAATTTAAAAAAATTAAGCCGAGTTGTCAAAGCAGTACAAATTTTATGTTTAGGTAAAATAAAAAGTTGTAAAAAGCAGCTTATCCTACGCCCATTTGAAAAGTTGTATGTTTAAGAAGAAATTATTATATGTGGAATCGACAATCATTTGTTTATAAATTATATGTCCTGTTTTCTATAAAACTAATCAAAATTTAAATTTAATAAGAATTTTGAATTTGGATTATAATTAAAACAATAGCCTACTTGAAAATTATCCCAGAAAGAGAGTTTAATTTCGTGATATTTGACAACACACACACAATTAATTTATGAATTATAATTATTAGCGACTTAATATCACATTTATCAATTTATGTGATTGAAATGCTAAACTATTTAAACTAATGGGAAACTATTGTTTAAACTCCAATGGTATAAACACATAGGATACAAAAAATATGTAATTTAAATGTTGGGGCAAAAATAATTTAGAAAATAATTTTGAATCATTTTAGGGGATAAAATAATAAAATATTCAAATATTGAGAAAAAGAAATATTGATCAATGATATTGAGATATGTTTAAAAAATTTTGAGTATTTTGAAATGTGTTTAGAAAGCAATATTTTAAAAGAAAATACGGTTTTTTTAAAAAAAATATTTATGAATTTGATCTAATTTGATGTTTAACAACTGTTAATACTCGTCCCCCCCCCTCCTCCAAAAAAAAGTCCTTACCAGACTTAGAGTTACACGGATAAGTTTGTTTATAAAATTGAATAATATATTTTGTTTTTTGTGACACTATTTATAACTGATGGTTATCGTAAAAAAGAAAAAGCTCCCTGATGCAGCATTTTGGAAAGAATGTAAGAAACCATTCTCTCTCTCTCTCTCACATAATAATTCAATTATAATACATTTACCAGTAATCTTGAGCAGTTGAGAAATTGAAAACTGTATGTCTTAACCTCAGACAACTGTTGGTTATTGTTTGGAGAAATAATTTATTATATGTCCAAAAAAATATTTTACGTTCAGTTTTCATGAACGTTTAAAAAAAAGTGTTAACAATTTCTACTTATTTTTCTGAAATTTGGACCAACCTCCCATCAAAATCTTCCGGGAAGAGATTTATTTTCTTTTCACTTCTTATTTCTAGGAATTTCCATCAAAAAATGTGTTAGATCATCCATTATTACCTATTTGTAATCAAATAAAATGAAGAAAATACCATAAAACTTTGACAATGCGATACGCAACAATTTCATAACGCAGTTTTCAAAATAATATTAATTTGAGATAAGAAAATATAGAAACTTAACATATTTTTTAAAAGTAATTATTCTTCTCTTTCTTATGGTTATCTTTCACTTCACTTCCAGAAACAAATAAAATGCATTTTATAAAAAATATATACATAATTTTTTGTGTATAAATATTTTTTAATATACTAGAGTTTCATATTTCATTAAAATATGGCAATAACTTGATGGAGCCTGGCGGAAAGATGGCGTGCTCTCCTGGAATCGAGATGGAAGTGTTTGTATTGGACTGTCAACAATTATAGGCAAGTTTTGATGTTCTTGTTTGTTCCCCATTCAAATAAATTTTTTTCCAGAAAACGTTAATGATTTTTTTGCAGTATGCGACTTATTTTATTAATATTTAAATTTATAAGGAGTTATGAAATAATCTATTTTTTAAATGTAATTTAAAATCGTGTTACGCCTAGCTTAGTAGTAATAAAAGAAACTCCGATTGTGATGATGATGTACCGTACAATCAAATTTCTTAAGTTTACTTTTGGGAGCTAAATATAGATAAAACTTTTAAATGTAACGAGAACTTATGGATTTTAAATGGATATAGTTTCTCTTCGTAAACTAAAGGCTGAATAAAAATAAGTTTTAATATAAAGCTAACTGTTGCATAATTTATGCTAATTGTGTTGTTTTGGTTGATCGGTTATTTTGGTATTTCAAGCTAATTCCTTTGTGTTAACTTCAAAAAACTGCGTAAAATAAAGTTAATTTTTATATTTCATAACTTATTTTGAAGTATTATCATATCAAGTCAAGTTTGTTTATATTTGTATTGAAGGTATGCATAATACATTATCGTGTTTATGACTGTCTAAACCCCCACACATTTAAAAAGTAAGTTGGCGTCGCGTTACTATGCCATTCCTTTGTAATATGTTGTTTATACAGTACAAAAAGAATCGGTTAAAAAGTTTCTTTAATTAAAATTTGAAATTAGAATTTTTTTTTATTTGCTTTGTTATTATTTCATTTGAGTAACAAAATATAGAATAATTAAATTAGATTTTATCATTCAAATGTTTATATATTATGAAACATTTTTTCGAATTTTTTTTTAATGTTGAAACATGAGAAACACAAAATTTTTCTTTTTAAGTATTTGTATATATTCTTATGTATTGCTACTCTCAATGATTATTTTGATTTTTTTTGAAATTCTTAATTTTATTGAACTTTATTTCTTTATTATTTTGCTTTTCATATCAATTTTCAGAGGATTATTATAATTGATATAAAATATATAAATTAAGTTTTGGATTATTTTTTTAAATTTATCATTGCATATCTTCTATGTACTTAATTAATACATAAACCTTGCATATTCTTGTAAAGTAATTGTACAATTTTGCCAAATCGTGGATTAAAGTTTGATAAATGAGAATTTATTTATTTTCTTTCCCATTATTGAATAAACTTATGGTTTTCAGAAATAGTTCTTGAAGGGTTGACTTTTTTAGAAAGAATCTGTTTTTTTTAGATGGTATTCTTCATTTAACATTGTTAATCTAATTAAGGAAATTCTAATAAAATGCATGGTTTTCTGATAATTTTAATTAGTTATTTAATTGATTTTATTTGAACTTTATTCCAGCTCAGAATTTTTAGGCATTTAAATTCATTTTTTTCATGATTCATTTTTTTTAAAAGTTGGTTTCAGAGCACTACATACATACACACATATATATATATATTATATGCTGTTTATTAATGATCTGTCACTTTTATTCATTTTATTAATAAGATTTGGTGATTGACTATTGTTAAAAATATATATATTTTTTTAAAATTGTATTTTAATACATTTTTTTCTTCTATACATAATTCTTTTATTTTTGTTGATTGTTTTAAAATAACAGTTCATTCCAATAACTTTTTATTACATTGAATAAATTTGTTTGATTAAATTTTGGAGTCATTTATGTATTTATATGAATGTCAAATAAAAAATAAAATACTTTTTGAAAAATTATAAATTTGTTTTCTCTATACAATTTTTCCATGTATATTTAAATTTCATCTTCTGATCAGTATTATTGTTGAATTTTTCATTCAACCAACTTTAATTTTTGAAATGGAAAGTATTGCTGAAATTATATATATGTGTGTGTGTGTGTAATATAGGATTCAAAATGTTTTGTGACAAACAAGTGAATAAAAAAAAGGATGAGGAAAACAACTTAAAAAAAAAGAAAAATAATATATGTATGTATGGATATGGTGCATTTTCATTGAAATAATAAATGAAATGTTCTCTTAGGATTTAAAAAATAAATTTCATTTTTTGTATCACTGTTCTAATAATTTTGTCTTTAATTCTTGTTCTGTTAAAATTGCTGAGTTGAAAGTGAGTGTAGAATATAGAAGTGGATTATTCACATTCAACTGAATCAGATAAATTATATTTTTATTTATTTCTTAGTGAAATTCTCAATTAGTTTGTTTGCATAAATGCATTATAATTAAAATAAATTAATAAATATATTTTAAATTCAAATCGGTGAATATTTATTTGTGTTTATCATCTTTACAGTAATGATTGATTTTAAGACTCAAAACAAAAACAAAAAGCTCTGTTATAAAAGTATTATGAAATTTTTTTCTTGGATGTATTAATATGACTTTGCTTCATATGTAACATATTGATTTAGGATATATCAGAGTAATAAGTTTATAGAAAGAGAAAAAAGAAATGTTTTCTGCAAACATTTTTTAAAAAGCTTTCTTAGACCTTTTTTGTTATCTGTTATTTTTCATGTGTGATTTTTTTTGTTCTTAATAACAATGTTTGTCAAAAAAGCAGATGGTGAAGGGAGTATTTAACTTTAAATAACATTCCTTGTTGTATAAAATTCCTTCTTAAATAAAGTTGACTTATTTAGCTGTTAATTATCAGCAAATGTGGTAATTTAAACTTTATTAATTGAATTTTTTGTTGTGTTTCAGTCCATAAAGAATGAAATACTCAGATATTCTAAAATTTAACCTGGGAACACTGATCTACAAAATAAAAAGTTATAATTGCTCTACGTTTTGTTTATTAAGTGTTTGTTCTATTAGTCATGTCATTTCCATATATCATGATTGATAATAAATGCAGTAAGACCTCCAAGAACAGATTTTCATGTTCTTATATTTTATAAAAGGTAAAAAAAAAATTTTAAAGTTAAATTTTAAAGTATTTAATATTTTTTTTTATCATTTTCAGTTTTTTTGTCAAGTGTTTACACATTCAGTATTGTGTTACATATGCTCTTTACAGACATAAATGGAATAAATTATTTTCAAATACATACATGATATTTTAGTGAGAACAAATTTCATTCCATTGTTTATTGGTTTAGGAATCTTTTTTTATTTTTGTTTTTGCATAATATATAAACAAAGACTACATAATAACTACATAGTTTGACTACAAAATAGCTGCACTAATTTTGTAGTGTCATTCATCTTTGAGTTATCTACCTAAATTACTTATACACTGTTACCATTTTTTTCAATATAAAAACTTCCACAAGCATTGAATGTACATATATTTGTGAACTCAGACTTTGCAAATTCATTCATGAACTACTTTTTCTCATACCTTATAGTTATCAATAATTTTTCACTGTGCGATTTGCTATTTTTATCTTTTCTATTAAGTATGGGGCATTTAAAAGGGTTCAAATAATTTGCAACTGTGAGAAAAAATTCTTATGACTGTCTTGTGAAAATTTAATATTTTGGTATCCTAATAATAAATATTCACTGAAAAAAGAAAATATATAGTTAAGGACAGTTCTTAAATTGTTACTAATGTCATACAAAATCAATATTATTTTTTAGATTTATGAAGTTTTTAAGTTTAGAATAAATTTTTATTGACATTCTTAATTATTTAAGTTGTAACTAAATTAAAATGCATTTTTTTCTCTGGTTAATCCCAGCAAAATAAACCACATTTTTAGCTCAAAACATGTATATTTGATTTATTTCTCGATGCCATCAGCTTGATTGTAGATTCTTTTTTTCCTCTGAAAATTAATGTTGTGTTGATCATGTTTATTAACTCATTTATAATCTGCACCTCCTTTTCCAAAAAAAGAAAAGAAAAACCTCTCTTTATGAAAAAGGATAAAATGATATAACACAAAAAAGTAACTGTATTTAGCATGTCTAACTAATAATGTTTGATAAATATTCCTTAATGAAACATGAAAGGATATATAGAAAAAGTTATAAAAACATAACACTAAAAAAAGTATTCCAGAAAATTAAAAATTGGTTATGAAATCAAAAGTGGCATTTCACCTTTACTTCTTCTACTTTTAGGCGATAATTTATCAGTCGTTTAGTTTAAACAAGAGGCACCATGTGAAGGCGACTGAAACCACCTCCCGTAAAGATATAATGAAAATGCTCTAGTGAATTCCTGTAGAATGAAATTAGCTGAACTTGGGAAGTCTAGAGAAAGCATTGCCCTCCAGTGGATTCCCAGCCACTGTAACATTTCTGGAAATGAGAAAGCAGATAGGCTTGCTAAAGAGAGATCTCTCATGTCCCAACCTGACTCTTCCTTGCCTCTGCGTAACATCAAAAGAATCCATTACAGTCCTTGAATTCTGTAGGTGGGTCTTGTTTTCTTCTGTAAGATCTAGATATGCATATAGAAGTTCACTAAAAAATACTTATAATTTTAAAGTTATTCCAGTAAAATTAAAATTTATTGGTTATGAAATCAAAAGTGGCATTTCACCTTTACTTCTTCTACTTTTAGGCGTAATTTATCAGTCGTTTAGTTTAACAAGAGGCACATGTGAGGCGACTGAACCACTCCGTAAAGATATAATGAAATGCTCTAGTGATTCCTGTAGAATGAAATTAGCTGAACTTGGGAAGTCTAGAGAAGCATTGCCCTCAGTGGATTCCAGCACTGTAACATTTCTGGAAATGAGAAAGCAGATAGGCTTGCTAAAGAGAGATCTCTCATGTCCCAACCTTACTCTTCCTTGCCTCTGCGTAACATCAAAAGAATCATTCACAGTAAACTGCAAATTAATAGTCTGTATGGTGAAGCAGCTGCAGGTAAAAGGTGAAATATCTTGCTTAACAAAAGTGGTAGAGTTCCCAGTTCCCTGCCTCGATCTGTTGGACTTGCATGCTTTCGTTTACTTACTGGACATGACTACTTGCAAAGGCATTTACATAGCATTGAAGTAAAGGATTCTGCTTGGTGCCCTCTGTGTAACTAGGGTGAAATGGATGTTACCACCTCAGACACCGCCCTATTGTTTTAAAGTTTTTTTGTAGACAACTCTACTTAGACAAATTTTAATTCTTTTTGTGCTTGGTCATCATTTTATTGGGCTGCTCTTTGACTAATGGCAGAGATGCCAAAGACAGACATAGGATAAAAAAAGTGGCTTTTATGCATCTGAAAACATTTTTCTCTTTGAATGTTTACAATACTTGAATCATTCAAAAATAAGATGTTAATCTTGGTATGTTTTTTTTTTTTTTTTGTTCTATTTTTTTTGTGTGATTGAACATTAGATATTTCTTTTAATTTTGCTTACATTTATAGCATCTGCCTTTTGAATAAATATACATTAATTCCATTACAACATTTAATACTATTGACATAAATACATGTGAAATTAAGGGAATAGGAACTAAGAAACAATATTTTAATTTCACAATAGTGTTCTAATACCCATTATGGGAAAGAACATGGTCATCAGTTTATAGCAAAACTTTTTCACAAAAGGTAATCTAATCACATCAGTTGTTTCCCATGAAAGAAATCAAACTATTAATTCACTAGTATCTATCAAGAAATCATACTAATACTCTGAAAAGTGGCAAGATTTTAACATAAAAAATATCGATAGGTCTTTCAGTGTCATTAAAAATTGTAAAAGCATTTTTTTTTAAAAAAATTGCAATCATATTAATAATAATAATTAAAAAGGTATTAGTTAGATATTGTTATATAAATTAAATAAAATTAAAATAAAAACAAAATATAATATAATAATTAAACAAAAAAAATAAAAATAATCAAATGTAATAATAATATACTTGAATTAAACTTAAAAAATCTAATAAGAATATTTGTACTAGCAATTAAGAATAATCTATTATAATATTTTTATTTTTTTTTATTACTTGTATACTTTCATGATTGAAAGGACATTTTTTTTTTTTTTTTTTTTTTTTTTTTTTTTTTTTTTTTTTTTTTTTATTATGAAAAAATTAAAATTGAGTATTATTAAAGTGAACAATTATTGAAGATATCATTAATATATGATAAACTAGTTGGTAGTATTTTAAATAAAAACATTCAAAGGAGAAAAATTTATGGTTAATACACTTTTTTAAAAAAATCACACTCAAATATTTGTATTCAAGAAAAATTCTTCAAAATTATTTTTTAACTTATAAAAGGATGTAATATTAAGCAGGGACATCTTAAGGCATGGACCTATGCCCAGGGCCTCACCACAATGGGTGCTTGTCTCATTCTCGACTTGGTGTTAATAAGATCACAATTCGAATAATTCCAATGGTCAAATGTTATTTTCAGTTGTATTATCCAAAAAAACTGGGAATTTCGGACAATATATCAACTGGCTACATGTGACGACCATGGTCCATGTACAAGCCTAGGCTTACTACCATACATCATTACTCAAACAGTCAAAAAGCAATAGTCGGTTGAGAAGGTCTGTGTGATTGTAAGTAATGCACATTTATTTGTTTCGGGTTATTGTTGTAAGTATTTGACAACATATGCTAAGTACTGTTACTTTTATAAGTCATAGGTAAGGGCCCAGCGCCTCAAGAAGTCTTAAGATGTCCTTATGTTAAGTGTAAATGAACAATTTTTAGAGAAAAACTAATAATTAATATTGTTTTTATCTGATGAGTATTGCTTTCCATAGAGTATATGTTGATTAATTGCTGGTTAAAGCAACCTTTCAGAAACAACACTATGCTATTGCCATACATATTTTCTGTGATGTAGTTGTATTTTCCTGTGATGGGATGATACAACAGCTTATTAAGGAATGCTCGTTATGTAAAAACATAGTAGTAACCAAGTAAATCTTTGTATTATTGTGCCATTCTGTATGCACAGTTTTAATTTAAATTGAGACCTTCTACTGTAGATGGTCATTTGCAATTTATTTTGAGTGTTTACATTAGATAATAAAGTTAATTTATATTACTTTTTATTGCATTTTTTTTACAAAAAGAATAATTTTCACCAAATCTGTAATGGTTGGAATATTTCTATGTTGCATTGATATTTGTTTACGTTTCATGTTCCTGAATGACTCTTGAGAATTGATGAAAAACTCTGAATTCAAATGTCTGCTTCTTCTTATGTAACATTTTGCGAGAATAATTTTCATATTTGCAAAGAAAAATGTTCAACTTATTTTAAAAATTTATACCCAGTACCCCTAACTTTTTTGCATGTACAGTCAGCAAATATTTTTTTTTAATTGCAGAAAGTACAGTACTCCACCTCACATTTAGATCTTCGGTACTATTTTCTCTTTGGCCTATAATTATTTATAAAGCAGAATTTTAAATTTCTGTTTTTATGTTAATGATCAAAATATAGATTTTTTAAAATGAGACGTGGTACTCTTTTAACCTATTTTTTAAATAGTGTTCCAAATATTCCTCTTAATGAATAGTAACAACCACATAACTGTATGCACATTTGGCTGTGAACTTATTGCTGGTATAATTTCTTTTGAGTCATGGACTCTAGTCCTGCTGTCATTGAGACTCTTCGTGTAAAGGTGCAAACTCTTGTTAATCTATCGAGGCTCAAAATTCACTCATTGGTATTGTGTAAAAATTTGAGGAGGAATGTCATCTTCATCTTTTGGCCATGATTCAAAATTAGATCCTTCACCAATAGCCCTTGTGCTGCTTCAAAATCTGTTGTCCACAACAAATCTTGCTGAGTAATATATTGACAAAGTGAACTAAATCATCATAAGTATTATGTATTTATTTTGCTAGTTTATATGTTGCTTGTAACAAGTCTTCTTAAATTTTTGCTTTTACAAAATCATGCATTAATAAAGAATGTTCAGAACCAAGTTTTGTAATGTGAAAGCATGGAAATTTTTATAGGCACCTTCTCTCTCTCTCTCTTTTGCTTTCAAGAATACTGAAATAAGATATTTGATACTCTTTTTATATTTATTTTAGAAATATACATTTGTGTGGGGGAAAAATAATTTTTTGCATAGAAATATTTTTTTTTTTGGTTAAATGGAATTTTTCCTCCTTATTTTTAAAAGTTGAGTTATTGGATTAGTTATGCTTTAATTTTCATTTTTAATATGTAACATTTTAGAGTATTTTTATTTTAGCTTGACAGAAATGAAAATATTTAAAATTATTTTCTTTTGCAGAAAATTCACTGTTGAAAAATATGAAAAAATTTAAAGGAAAGAAGGTAAGAGGACTATATTTTTTTAATAATTTTTTGGAAAAAATTACTGTGACTTGGGAATTTTTCATTGTACTGATTAATATAAATTTATTTAATCAAGTTTTATTAACCCTGTATGGTTTGATTGAAATAAGAGTTTTATAGTAACATATATTCCTATTTAAGCAGTTGCAGTATTCATTGAAGCAATGAAAATAGCAATGGATAGTTAGCATTTATAAGTATAAATTTCTAATGTAATCACACACCAGGTTGAATGAACAGTTTTCACCATAAGTCATCAATAAATGGAATGCACAACAATCGTAAAAAAAAGGAACTTCTTGCTCAAAGTAAAATTCTTTAAAGAAGAATAACTTTTTACAATTCTCTGCCAAAAGTTCCTATCCATATTCATACCATTCGATTGGAATGGAGGCAAAAAACTCATGACACTCCTTCTCAACATGAACTACATTAGTGAATCTTCGCAAGAGACCCAAGAAGCAAAAAAAAAAAAAAAAGATTTTAATTGGATGGAGCAACATCTGGGTTGTGTACAGGATGGAGCAACATTTTGATGCCTTGATGTTCTTTAAGTTTTCTTGATTGATCTGGCTGAATGTACTAAAGAGTTGGCATGTTGCAGGAATATTTGTTGTGTGTTGACTAATACACAACAAATATTCACACAGGCCTATAGGACATCGTACATTCTTTGCAATTGTTGATTATAAAGCTGAGCAACCACATGGGACAAATTCAAGTGGTTTTCTTTCAAATTTCTACCAAACATGCAGCATGACCCGTTTGAGCAGCTCCTTTTGACAGTAAATTTCGAGGGTGCCTACCAGGATATCTGTTTTTTTCTAGTGTAAAAATTTTAGAAAATTATCCACTTTTTTTCCCTAGGCATGATTCTGTATACCAGAATTAAAGATATTGGGAATGGAAGGCAGTTCTTCAGAGTCCTCTGGTTGCTAGTGTTGCTGAGATTGTGTCAGTTTATGGGGAACTTCTCCGTACCTATTCATAAACCCCAGTTTGTGGAGTCGGTTATGTACTTTGGGAAGGACAATGTCTTGTAGAAAATTTTATCCTTCATCAGAACATTACTCACAAATGATGGTTACTCTCATTTTGATTTGTCTTCAAGACTGATATCACCTTCTTTGAAATTCTTAAATCAATTTGAATGGTCTTTTTTTAAAGAACCGAGACTTTCTACATCATTTATTAATTTCATCTCTGCTCTTGCAATAGGAACTTTTCAGAATTGTAAAATAACACAATTTGCTTGTTTCGTTATCTGCCATCTTAAGAAATTACAACAATTATACATGGGAAGAAATCACTACAACTGAAAGTGATTATTATGTGATCAAACTGTATTCTACCAAATTAGGCCTTCTTCACTGGAGCTGTAATTCATGCATGTGATCTTCTGGTTTTCCATTTAAGGAGTGCAAAATATGTAAAAACTTCCAACTAAACCTGGTGTATAGTTGTTTTTATACAGTTGTGAAATTTGAGAATTTTAAAGTACTCTGAGAAAATTTGTAAAAAATGAAAATGTCATTGTAGCAAAATTATAGGTTAGTTATGACATATATTTTTTTTTATTTCAAAAGAAGTAAATCTGTAAATGCATTTTTTATGTTTTATGCCTGTTTACTGTAGTAATGCTACCATCCCCCCCCCCATGGAATTGGTTTTAACTCTTTATTTTGTCAAGAATATGAGGCTGAATAAAACATTCTGCCACTGTGTTGCTCATAATAGAGATTGTAGAATATTATAATAAATTTTGTAAATAAACATTTTCTTGTATGTCAAAGTACTTATTATTTGGATTATTCTTTTATATGCTAAAAAAGTCAGAGAATATGATGTGTTGCTAAATATCTCTATGCAGTAGCTTGATAGTTTGGTGAGGGGGGAATTTAGCATTGTTTTTAACCCATTTCTTATATTTGAGGGGGAATTTTTTTTTTTGAAATTTGAAAACTAATTACATTTAAGTATATGCTTAAATTTAAGGTATTGTATATCATAATGCAGACCAATTGGAACTTTTTGCATAAAAATGCAATCATATATATATTACCAATTGGATTTCCTACATACCGTATTTACTTGAATCTAAGCTGTGCTTTCCCCCTCAATATTACAGCTACTGAAAATCGGGTGCTGCTTAGAATCAAATAAAAAAATAATGTGTTAGAGCAATTACAGGTTCTAACACATTTTACTCTATTTTTAATTTTCCACAAAGACTTGTTGAGAATTAGAAGCGAGTCTTACAGATTTGAGTAAATGAAGTAATCCATTTCACAATATTTTTAAATTTCATTTAATTGTATTTAATGTGTGTGTGTTTTTAAAAAATCTATGAGCAAATATAATTTGAAAATTTCAGTTATTGGAAGAAGATAAGATAAAGTCCGTTTTTAATTACAATGAAAATACATGAAGAATGGATTAAAGGATTATGCATCTAAAAATAGTATGGTAGTAGGTTTTTGTGATAATGTTTACACATCATTTGTATGTTGATTTCATTTCTTTAAAAGTATTTTTTTAAGAAGTATTTTTCCCCAAAGTGGGTCTTTTAATTCTAGGAGATCTTGGGAGGGGAGCTGCACCGAGAAATGGCTTTTTCTCAACCATCCTAACATATTCAATAGAATTGTGATCCCTAGACCTCGAGGATCAATTCATACGGCGAATATCTACTCCTTCATGAAATTCTTCAACAATGTGAATTCTTTGTAGCCGTGCATTATCGACCATATAAATGTAGTCTGGGCCCATAGCACCCAGAAAACCCTTACATAGGCTTCCTGGATCTCATCCCTGTAGCGTTGTAAGTTGACAGTACAAGCATGGAAAACGTGCAGTGGTATAAGACTTCCCAACATTGTGCAAGCACACACAGTAATTGCTTTGTCACCAAATCTGTCGATAGTAGGGATGAAAGTAAGCTCCATTTTCTCTTCAGACTTGACGAGAATCACTTTGTTTGGTACATTTTGAATCAACACCGAAAAGAACACCCCCCCCCCATTCTTGTGGTGTTCATGACCAATGTTTTCGACTATTCAATACCCAGCCTTTCCTGTTGGATGCAGGCAAAGGGGCTCACCAGACTGGACGCCGGGCGTAAAGTCCAGTCTTTGTAAGATGACTGTGGACTGATTGCCTGGAAATTCTTCCAGGCTCAGCTGCAAGGTCAAGAGCAAACTGAGGCACTGTTGTTCACCTATGTCGTGTGCTTAATGCCAAGTAGTAGTCCTGTAGTAGACTGGCTAGCTTCAAGCCTGCCAACGGTTTTTCATCTCAAGGAATTATCGAAATGATTTTGAAAAGACATTTTCACTCAAAAGAGACTTTGTTTTAATGTAATATTCACAACACTGGAGGCAAAATTCTCATGTTGAATGGTCTCAATCCAGTAGTTCTGCAAAAAGTTAAGGCTAAACAACATCTTTTCCTAAATTGAAGGTTGATATTATGTTACCCATTCTTTAAAATATATAAAATAGAAATTCTGTCAGTTTTACTGGAGGCATTTTAAAATAATGACGGAAAGCATGTTTTTGATTTTAATTTTGGACATGAGTATGTATCTAGATTATGCTCAATAATATATTTAATTATAAAATCTAATTTGGTTGTTTTTATAACTGCCTCATGTGCTTAGGAGGCATTGATTATATTTATTTAAAAGTACAGTTTGTAATGCTCAAATTGTCAATAGAGAAAAAATATTATTCTCCAATCTATATATATAAAGGAGAAAAGCGACTCACTCACTGACTGACTGACTGACTAATCATGAAATCTCTGGAACTATTCAACCTACAGACTTGAAATTTGGTAGACATGTTCCTTTGATAGAGTAGACATCAGCTAAGAAAGGATTTTCCGAAATTCGAAACGCAAGGGGCGTTACGGGGGGTTAAGGGCTTTAATAATAATTGTTTCCATGTTTAAACTACTTGATGTACAATCTTAAAATTGGGTAAGCGGATTCCTTTCAGAGAGTAGAGATCCGCTACAAAATGAGTTTGCTGAAAATCGACCCCCAAGTGGCGTTGCAGGGGCTTAGGAGGCGTTATAGATAATTATTTCCATTTTTAAAATATTTGAAGCACTGTCTTTAAATTTGATATATAGATTCCTTTCGTAGAATAATGATCAGTTACAAAACGGGTTTTGTGAAAACAGACTTCTAAGTGGCGTTGCGGGGGATTAAGGGGCGTAATAGATAAATATATCCGTTTTTAAACTACTTCACCTACCTGCTTGATAATTGGTAGGTAAGTTTCTTTCCTGGAGTAAATATCTGCTACAAAATGGGTTTTGGGAAAATTGACCCCCAAGGGGTGTTGCGGGGGCGGGGGGTTTAAGGGGCGTTATAAATTCCTATTTTTAAGTTATTAGACGTACAGTCTTGAAACTTAGTAAGCAGATTCCTCTCATAGGGTAGAGATACGCTAAAAATGGGTTTCGTGAAAATTGCCCCCAAGTGGCGTTGAGGGGACTTAAGGGGCGTTATAGATAATTATTTCCATTTTTAAACTATTAGACGCACAGTCTTTATATTTGATAAAGAGATTTCTTTCATAGAGTAGAGATCAGCTATAAGAAGGTTTTGTGGAAACAGACCTCTAAGTGGTGTTGCAGGGGAATAAGTGGCGTAAGAGATAAATATTTTCGTTTTTAAACTATTTGACCTACCTGCTTGAAAATTGGTAGGAATGTTTCTTTCATGGAGTAAATATCCGCTACAAAACGGGTTTGGAGAAAATTGACCCCCAAGGGGTGTTGCGGGGGGTTAAGGGCAGATGTAAATAATTATTTCTTTTTTTAAACTATTAGACCCACAGTCTTGAAATTTGGTTAGCAGATTCCTCTCATAGGATAGAAATACACTGCAAAATGTGTTTTGTGAAAATCGACCCCTAGGTGGTGTTGCGGGGGTTCAAGGGGCGTTATTGATAATTTTTTTGCATTTTTAATTAATTTGACGCACAGTCTTCAAATTTTGCTAAGCAGATCCCTTTCATAGAGTGCAATTCCCCTACAAAATGGGTTTTGTGAAAACAGACCCAGAAGTGGCGTTGCGGGGGCTCAAGTGGCGTTATAGACAATTATCCCCATTTTTAAACTGTTCGACGTACAGTCTTGAAATTTGATAAGCATATTCCTTTCGTAAAGTAGAGAACCACTATAAAATGGGTTTCGCGAATATCAACTACTAAGTTTAATTTCGGGAGATTAAGAGGCTTAATCGATAAATATTTCCATTTTTAAACTACTTGATCATCCTGCTTGAAAATTGGTAGGCATGTTCCTTTCATGGAATAGAGTTCCTCTAACAAAGAGTAAAATGAAAATTGACCCAAAGATGTTTGCGAGGGGTCAAGAGGAGTTACAGAAAAAAATTCCTGTTTTTAATTGTTAGACCCATATACTTGAAATTTGTTAAGCATGTTTCTTTTGTTTAATAGGGATCCACTAAGAATAAATTTTAAGCAAATCAAGTTCTGGGGGGTTGCAGGGGGTTACTGGGACGTATTAACAAAAAAATTACTTTTTTCGAGCTACAGGACTATAATAATGAAATTTGGTTTGCATTTTTCTTTTGTTGAATTGAAATCCGCTAAGAGGGGTCATTTTGGAAAACGGCTCTCAACGGGATTACGGGGATATTTAGAGTAAAACTTTTGCTTTTTTCTGTTACATTTAGACTTGAAATTTGGCTTGCATGTTCAATTTAAGGAGTAGAGATCCACCGGAAATTGGTTTTGCGGGAATCCACTTGGTTTTTGAGTTACGAAAGAGCAAACATCATTCTATGCTTCAATTTTAGAGATTTTTAGAAAATACAAATTAGATGAGTTCTGCCCTTTTTTTTTTTTATCAACAGGTGACAGTTACATGTATAAGTATATTTTTCAATTCAATCGAATTCTTAATGCTAGGACTTAGATATCAATAATTTATACATATATATAAGCAGTAAAAATTTATAAAACATCATGAAATACCCAGCGAAGCGGGCGGGTAACAGCTAGTATTAATATATATCTTTTCTATGATTATTTTTTGGTGAGTAGGGAATAGTGATTAATACATTCATTATTTAAATTTTATGTATTAATCTTGTAATCTGTTTGTGATTGTGTGATACTTGCATCAGCAAAAACTATATGATTCATGCCTTAATTGAATTTCATTGATATCATTTATATATATTGCTTATTAAATTTGTTAAGATACTATTGCTGTTAATTTAATGATTTTGCCTTTATGCAAGTGACTTTTAAAAATAAAGATTATTCATCCTTGAAGGTTAAGCAATTTGATTAGAACAACTTTTCTTTACATTTTAATCTAGAATTTTTTTTTTGAAAAAATAATAAATATGTGTTCTGAGTTGTCCAATACATTTTGTAATGTAGTTGTGAAAATTATTTTGATGGATGAAGAAACTTGATGTGTGAAGAGGAAAGAAATATATATATCTTCCACCACAAGTATTTTTCTATACATTTCCAGGTAAAAGTTTATGTGCAAATGGAAATGGCTTTTGGAATCATAAGTTAATCTGTTTAGTTGGTATTTTATTATTGTAAAAAATTTCTGTTGAGTAATAGGGTTGTGATAAGTAAATTGAATTTCATATGGTGATGCAAGAAGTTACATTTTGGGGAGCAGAGAGATTAAAGTAGTCAAACTGTCAAGAAAAAATTTTTTGTATCTGAAACTAATTTTAAGGTACAACGAGTGTTTGATTTATGTTTAAAAACCAATTTTTATGTTTGTTCGACCCCCATCCCACCTTCCTTCTAATTTTCCCCTGCCTCTATATACATAGCTCTTTTTATAAAAATATTAATGAATGCAAGATTTTTTTATACCATTGTAACTTTAGAACGAATCTGACATTCTTCAACTCAAGTGAACTCTTAATAATTTTAATGTGTTGTGTCTAATATTGGATTATATATTTTTAGAGAGTTGCAATGCATGTATAATCTGCAATAGATGAACAATATTTTTAATTGTAGGAGAAAAATTCTTGATTGCTTCTCTTATATAAATCTTGTTAATTTTACAGCATCACATTTTGTTGAATAATGTAAATATGAATTAAAGAATAGCATAATTTTATTATAAAGATAA
Organism: Trichonephila clavata; assembly: GCA_019973975.1. Classification (NCBI taxonomy): domain Eukaryota; kingdom Metazoa; phylum Arthropoda; class Arachnida; order Araneae; family Nephilidae; genus Trichonephila; species Trichonephila clavata. The sequence goes on from BMAO01030121.1 coordinate 129,411, forward strand.
TAAATATTGTTTTTAGAACAATATTGTTGATTTAGAACAATATTTTTCTGTTGATTAAAATGTTTTTAATTTTTTGATACTCTTGGTCAATATTGTTGAATATTCGTTTTACATATGTGTAAGATTAGAATTTACTGTTTTTTATTAAAAACAAATTACCTCTAGTTCTTTTTAAATAAAAGAAATTCTGTTATGATTTATTTAGAAAATATTTATACAATCTACCTTATTCAGAATTTGAAAGATTCTTTGCTCTTAAATATAAGAAAGCTATTAAACAAAAATCATAATAACCTTTTCCAAAAGTAAAACTAAAACTAACACATTAAAAGAAATTTAGAATTTTTCAATTAAAATTGGAAAGAACAAGATTCTCTAATACTTTAATTTTAAAGGAATGGGAATTAAATATGCCATTGTTCAAACTTTGGGGAAACCTTTTATTGTGAATTTTAAATTAAGTAGTACATTTGTTTTATATTAGAGAATATTTAACAAGCTAATTTTTTTTTATTTATCACAAGTTTAGATTTTTTTTCATAATGCTCTATTGCCAGTAACTTTTTTTTATCCTACGCCAGACCTAGGCATGACCGCCATCAGTCTATGTCGGGCAGCCCAGTACAGTTCTGAGACACACACATAAAAAGAAAAGTAGACATAGAAAGAAAGCCAGTAACTTAATTTCATTTATTGAGGACCTGTTTTCAATCAGGTATATAGATAACATGTTTCTTTTTAAAGCATTTTATTCAACTGATTTTGATGTTCGTCTTAAATCTTCAGTGTTTTGCTTACCAATGCTTAGATTGCTTTAATCTTTTCAAAAATAATGTTCATTTAATGAACATTTTTAAAATTATGTGAATTTGGAATCATTATATGTTTGCAAATTCTTTAGCAGATCAAGAATGTTTCAAGGCTTAAATTTAGGTCTTTTTTTTGTTATATATCGATGATTTGTGCTATATTGAGAATTGCTTTTCATTATTTATAGTTGATTTAAAAATTTATATAAGTCATTATATAATTACTATCTTATTTGATGCAGTGGGATTTGGATAGTTAGTAATAGGATAAAATAATTTGATATTGAATATTTTGAAATTTTTTGTCAGTTATATGCATTGGTAATTTATATAGTGAATCCTCACTTGTCAAGTCCCCTCAGGGAGCTCACCTTCTTTAGGTGAGTACAGGTGTCACAATCCCGAGGTGCCCTAGTGATCTTTTCCTTTTCCCACAGGGTTTACTGTCTTTGGTAAACACGGGCTTCACGAACCCGGGGTACCCTAGTGATCCTTCTCTATTTTCGACCCTCTTTCTTGTCATTCAATTCATTCTTTCTTTCCCTTCCCGTCTAGACCGCAGATATTAAAACAAATGTTTGGCGCAGTATAGCCGAAATCGGCTCTTGCGCCAATAAACCCCAAAATCACTCATTCACTTGTCAAGCATCTCTCATTACTGGCAATTTGCATTATAAATGAAAGAAATTTCAAGAAATACTGGAAAAAATAAATGTTTCTAGTGAAACATCCAAATTCTTTTGTATAAAAACAAACTAAGATCTAAATCAAATAATAAACAAATATATTTATGTATGTGTACAAATGTGTTTTATTTTTTACAAATCTGTTTCACAGTCTTGGTTAGTTCATTCTGTCACAGAGGTTTTTCCCACATCCTTTGACACTGTAGATATAATTTTCTACAGATAAACATTATACCTGAAATTTGAGTGTCTTTTCAGATTGGAATATTTTATTGTATTTTACATTAGTTTATGTGTAAAATTTTATTCTTGCTTTACAAGTACTTCATATTACGAGTAAGATTCTGGAACAAATTATGGATCATTTGAAGTTAATATTTTCTTTCATAGGTTCTTCAATATTTCACTGTTTCTGTATCTATTAAGTATTCTTTTTATTGTTTTGGTTAGGCCAATACGTAGAAGTTAATGGTTATTTATGGTTATTTTTTTAGACTTATGGTTATTTTTCTCATCTGAATTTAGAATTAAATTTGAAAGACAATAAAATTCGTGTTCCAGTCAAATTGGTAATTTTTGTCAAAATTTTTCATATTTTTTAATAGAAAAAATTGTAATTGTCTGAAAACTGTGTATTTTATCATCATGTGATGTGTCTTCTACCAGTCACAATTATCTCTGACTTTGGATATTGCATTTATTTTTATATTCAGTTTGATAGGATCTGTTGCAAATGATATTTTTTAGTCAAGGTGCAACTTTTATTCATGTATTTGTTTTGGTTTCTTATTTTATTTCGTAAAATAATTTGCTATATTCCAACTTTTTCGTTTGAATAGCTTTTTAGTTGTAAATTGTATTTTAATATTTTAAAATTACTTATTTCTATTTTCATGTTTTTATGTTTCTAATTTGCCTTAGATTACATAATTTTCTTCTGCTATTGTATTCATCAAATGGATAAAAAAGTCAATGTATCATCAATAAAGAATTGGATACTACATTCATTGCTAATACTTTTTAATTTATTCATATTCGTGCAGGAATGATAGGTTACAAATTTTTATGCGCGTCTGTGAGTATTAAGTATAAAAACTAAAGTGTGTTTTTATCATATTATATATTATCTGACTTTTGGATTCAAGTGTTTTTACATAATTTATTATTTCAATTTTCTTGAATTATATTTCAGGTCTGCAGAAATGCACTTGTTAGATTAGTATTGTTATAGAGGAGACTTCCACTCGTAGATGAAAAAAATTGAGGACAAGAGGTGTAGTATTTATATTAACATATATAAGAAAATATTTTTATCCTGTGAATTTTGTTTAGTTTTGCATCTATGTATAGTTATATCCTATATCTTATTAAAACAATTTAATAAGAATAATTGTGTTTTTTAATAATACAAAAAGCCATACATTTGTGATTTATATTGATAAAATCATAAGTTTTTGTTAATTTTTTGTACTTTCCTACATCTTTTCTAATTATACCAGAAGTTAAACTTATTCTATCATACTCTATTTATTACATAAAAAGCACCTAGGATTATTTAGTATTATAAATTTCATTTTTTATACAGTTGCTTCAAATGTCAAATATATAAAATAGATCTTATTTAAAATTGTAATTGTATTCATTATGTGTAGACTTAATGCTGTTTAAAATTTATTTTGAATTTTTATTTAAATTTTAAGAAACATATTCAGAGTTATTCCATTGAATAACTTTTGTATCACACACACAATGTGTATTTTATGAAGAATTTGCTTTTTTAGAAAAAAATAGACAGTTAAAATTTCTATTGATGGATGTAATGTGCAAAGTTGAAGTATACACATGTTTGCATTAAATATGTAAAATGTGTAATATTTTGTCTCCTTGTATAAATATTATTGTAGGTATCATTAAATTACGAAATTTTCTGTTGACTGTAAAATATCTAATTGATAATTTTTAATGGGTTTTTATAAATGTAATGATTTTATTGAAATTTATGTATGATAATTGAATAAAGCAATTAAGGGGATTTAAAAATGAGTAATTTTAAAAAACTGATTTTTTTTCTGGAAGTAGTTTCAAAATTATTTATATGTGTTTGTAGCTATGGGAATTTAAATATTTATTAGTTTCAAGCTGGTTCAATTATGATTTATTTTAGATATTTTTATTTTATCATGTGTGTTCTTTTTTTTTTTTTTTGTTATTTATCATGTACTGTCTTTAAACTGTTAGTAAACAAAAATTTCAAGTTCAATTATTATAAAAGAATATTTGTTTTACAAATGAAAATAATACTGCATACTTTACAATTCTTTGGGATAATTTGTATGATTATGCTGAATTTAAATTGTATCTTGACAATGCTTTTAAATTTGTTTTTATAAAAAATGATTGACTTGCAGTTTATTCTTAGCAATTTTCCAAAAAAATATTTTCTTAGATTTTGGCATTTCAAAACATTTTTTCATTTTTGATTGCTGTAGAAAACTGAAATCTGAGTTCATTTTATATTTCAAAGTATTAAATACCTCTCTCATATTACCAGTTGTATTGTCAGATTCATTTGCTAAATTCTGTTACATTTTGTTTTGTTTTGTTATGATATCTATTTTCCTTCCATTATTTTCAGAATAGCTTTAGTTCTGCTGATCCATGATGCGCTGTTTGCTGTATTAAATTTACCATTCTCTCACAAAAATATATTCTGGGTTATTCCTTAAATTTAAAAAAAATTATTTGATCAAAGGCAATGACTATTTTACAGTTTTTGTTTTTGTTCTTTTTAACTGTGAGAAAAAGGATTTTATTTTAGTTGTTAGAAATATAATTATTTTCTCAGTAAGTACATATGCTCTAATTGCTATAAGGAACAGAGTAATTTTTAAAACCTCCAATTCAATAAGTACAGGAGACATTCATCATTTTTTTTAATTCTAGGACACAGAAATTTCATGATCTTTTATACTTTAAATGCATATTTCTTTCAGTCACGCAGCTTAATTTCTAGCTTTATGTTGTTGATTGCAAGAGTAAAGTGAATAGTTAAAAAAAATATGACAACTGAAGTTCATTAACATTTATTAAGATAATAGTGGAAAAAAATCTACATGAACATAACAAAATGTCTACTTAACTTCTCCTTAATTAACTAATAGATTAAAATTAAGTCACCATCCTATACTCAATATAGATTGGAACTGATAAAATGAAAAAGGGAAGCAAGGCTTATTTGCCAGAAGAAGTGCATGAAAATTATGTGGTTGCATCAGTTAATGATTAACTGACCTTTTTCTGTCAGATATAAATTACAACAAGGTTGTGTGTTTAAATTTCAATGATGTTACAATATTACAGACTCACAATACAGCAAAGTTTTGAATAAAAGAATGACATAACTTAAACTTGATGGGCAAGTGGTATGCATTCCTCTGCCTTAACAATGCTCCAATAGAAAATTAATATTAAAATTTTAACAATTTTATTTGAGTTTTTGCTAGATGTTAGTAGATTTCAAAATGTTTTATCTCAGCTTAGTATATTCTGCCTGTTTTTTAGATCTCAGTTGGGGCCTCTCGTATCTCCTTATTTTTATTTATAGCTCAGCCATTCATTCAAAATATTTAAACATTTTTCATGGTTTACAAGTAGAAATTTTTATTTCCTAATCATAAAAATTATTGTGTAGTTGTTTTTAATAAATATTTCTGAACTTTTACTTTCAATTTTTTTCATGTCCAAAGGAATCCTGTAGTATAATTTGGATTCTTGATCTATCTACTTTAAAAAAAAATGTGTAACCAAAATTGTAGGAATGAATAAAGAATTAGAAGAGGGATTTGAATCTAGGAAGATTTTTACTCTTTATAAAATTTAAGCTTATGGGGAAATTTCTCTTTTTTTTTTTGTATGCCAGCTTACTATAGGCATTGATAAATTTGGATAATTTTTAAATGATAAAACATCTAATAAATTAAATACAATGAATTCTAAAATAAGCTTGAGAAAGTCTTTATTTGTGAAAAAATTTGATACTTTAAGTACGTATATCAGGTTTTGAAAAGATTAGTTTAAATTATATGATTATTCTGTATTAGGTAATACAATAAAAAATAATAATAACATAAAAAATATTTAAAATGAAAGGCTGAAAAAAAATAGTTTTTGATTACTCCATTATGTTTTCAGGCTGAAGTCTCTAATTTTTATTGTTTTCTTAATTAGCTTATAGTTATACTTAGCATAAAGTTTAACAAACTTTAAAAGATAGTAAAATTTAATTTTTTTATCCATAAATTTTTTTAAAAACTATTTTGCAATTAGTTTTTATGCTCATCACATTCCTTTGAGACACAAGATGGAAGTTAAAAAAATGAACTGTCTGTTTAGATATTTTTTTCTTGACTGTGATTCTATATCAATGATACTCACATCACTGCTTGCATGTGGTCCACTGGGTGTTTATAAGTTGTTCTATCATGCCCAATTTGCCAAGAAATATTCAATAAATTAAAAACAATGTTTTAAACATTTTTTGGGTGTCTGCTACATTGTATTTGATGATATTTTTGAAAAAATTTAGTAATTTCGTATTTTTATCATTAAAACTCCCTTGTTTGCTTAAAGTGATAAAAAAAAAAGGTTACAAGTCAAATAAAGATATATTTATTAACAATAGACAGAAAATACAAAAGGAAATTAGGAGGCATACATGCCCATCATTTTTTGACATGATCACCAAGTCTGTTTTGGCATTTACCAGAATGCAGAATCAACTTACTCAACCCATCTTGGTAGAAATAAGGTCCCTGCCCATTGAGGCAAATCTCGGCAGATATTTTCATAGTTGTCTGAACAGAACCATCTGGCAGATATATGCTCATTCAACCTTAGAAACAGGAAATAATCACTGGTTGCCAAATCTGGGCTGTGTGTGGGGATAACTGTCATTGACAAACTTGATCGGCCACTCCATGCCATATTGCAGTTTTCAACATCTTGTCTGCCTGATTGAAAAGAGTGACACCATTTTGCTATATGTTATCTGCTCATTGTTTCTTCATAAACTTCCTCAATTTGACTGTGAGTATCATATGTGGACACATTCTTTACCTAAAAAATATTTAAATCACGGCTTGCACTTCCTAATGAGACCAATTTTCTAAGTGTCTTGCCATTTCAAACATCCTGAACCGTCCGGGAATGTACTCTACCTATCCTTACACCAGCTGTATGACAAGTAATGCCATTTGTTTCCACTCTGGGGAAACTAAAATTTCTCCTCATTATGTAGTTTTCAAATGTTGTGGCTTGTAACCTTTTTTTCTGATTATCTCTCATACATGTCACCTTTTTATTTTCCATTCTTTAACTTTTTTTGCATTTTTGTACCTAACTTCATTCCAATATGGTTCAATAACTCATTGTTTTCAGTTTTGACATTTAGATCCGTAAACATTTATTTCTGCAAGAACTGAAAGGATTTTGAGTCGTCACCATTCAGTATGGAAATAAATCTCATTTGGTACTTATGAATAAATTATCTCCAAATTATTAGAGCAGCATATGCATCTCCATGACTCCAGATGTTCCATCAAAAATTTTTGTCACATAGGTTGACATATCTTTTTTGCCTTATGTGACTTATGATGTTTGCCACAATGTTGACTCCTATCATTCTTACACAATTCTGCTAGAACTGTAACAATACTTCTATCAGAGTTAAGGATAAGTCAACTAAGGATATCAATAGCTACACCTAAACTTAACATATATATATATTCTTGCTTTCACTTAATGCCGAGATGGAGACATTAATGATTTTTTTAATTTCCAGAGAATAATCCACTTTTAGGTGAACTTTCTGGCTGATTCACTTGACATTTCAAGCATGTGTTTTTATCTATTAATTATGCACTGGGCAAATATTTTTTTATCCATTGTCAGCATGTTTAACAAAAAAGAAAAAAGTTTCCAAAGCATCATGGCTTATGTTAATGGATAATCAGGGGACATCTTAAGGCATGAGCCTAGGGCCATATCTCGTTCTCGGTTCAGTCTTAATAAGATCATAATTAGAATAAATTTAATTGTCAAATGTTATTCCTGGTTAAATTATCTGGAAAACTTAACAATATGTCAACTGGCTACATGTGATGACCGTTGTCCATGTATAGTCCTAGGCCTACTACTATTATTACTCATTCAGTATAAGGGCGGCAGTCAGTCAAGCTGGTTTGTGCTATTGCAAGTCATGCACAATTATTTGTTTAGGGTTATTGTTTGTATGTGTATTTGACAACGTATGTTATGTACCATCTACTTTTAAGGGTCATAGGTGGAGCCTACATTTACATAGGTGCCCAGGGCCTCAAGAGGTCCTAAGATGTCCCTGTGGATAATAAGACACTAACCAGCTTGCTGTTTATAATCACGCAAGTTTTTCCCAACCTCTTGAGAATTTCAAGTAAACTGTTCCATAATTTTCATTACAAAATTTGCACACAAGTTCTTTTTTTACTGAGGAGTACCTCATGGAATGGTGATGTTTCATACCAACCTTGTGGGAACAACTTTTAAAAGGAATGTTCTTCAATGATTTAGAAAACATAGCTTGTATGTTAAGATGTAATTTGCTTCAGATTTGAAGGATGTCATACCTATGTCAGATGATTTACATTGCTGTAGATTCTCTGTACTGTAGATTTTTTCATCAAAAGTTGGTACAGTTTCAGATAATTTCTGCCATGGCTTCTCGCCATTTTCAGATAACATCTTCCTATTTTAGTATGATGACCTTTAACTTTTCTATATCTGGTTGTTAAAAGAACCATACTTATTACTTTTATCAACAAATAAAATATAAAATAAACTTTAGTTTTGAAAAGAATTTTGTTTTGGTAAAATCCATAAAAAGTTTGAATAAATTAAAAATAAAAATGCCCCCACAAGTCTGAATCAATTCAGTTTGAGTGTTTGACAACTGAGATATTGGAAACCTGGACCAAGCCCTAGTCTGTAAAACTTCCTATTCTGAATACAAGCAGACTTGTTTAAATAAAAAATATAAATGGTGTAATGCTAACTTTTTATAGATTGTATCTTATTAATCAAAACTTCTGTAAATATGTTGTCTGCGGCTTGAGTGTTCCAACTATCAAGAAGGAAAATATAATTAAGATTTTTATATCTTCTGCTCTTTGTCTATATTTCTTCATTTTTCCTTTTATACCATCTTTTGATATAAAAGTAAAAATCTACTGAAATCTGAGAAATAAGATTCCAAGGATCTGGAGGTACTGTAGCAAGAGTTTTTGTTGTTATCGGTTTCTTTGTGGGCAGTGACCCAAATGAATGCAATTGATTGAATTATTTTGAAAATTTCTTGCAAGGTGAAACTTAAAACTACTATATTCGATTTTCTACTTATGTTTTGAAGACTTCAGAATGAATAAGCCATTTGTAAGAATGGTATATTTGTCTACTTCCATAACTCAATGCTTTAAAGCTCTTCATTTGGCAATAGGTTTAACTATATAAATTTTATTAAATTCTCTTTGAAAAAATTTTAATTAACTCTTCTTAGGGATTAAAATTCCTATTGGTGTTTGGTTAGTTGTTTACAAATTATGAACAAATAACAGTAATCTCAATCTGAAATACAATTAAAACTCTTTTCTGCCATCCTGCACTTGATAAATTAATATTCGAAATAAAAACAAGTGAGGTTTTATCAAAAAAAAATTTTTTTTTAAATACATGGTAGCTTTGTTTATATAAGAGTAAAATGTAAACATATGGGATGTAATCATGGAGGAAATGAAATCAAAACTATCCATAACGTAATAAAATATGCATAAAACCCAAATTTTTGTGTGGGTGTTTGATAGAGAGGTTATTGATCTTGAATTAAAATGAAAACCCCGATTTCTTTTTTCAGTATTTTTCTCAATTTTCCTTGAGTGATATTGATTTGACCAATTAACCAATCAATGTTCCTTTAAAAATATCTTGTGCAAATTAATAAGTTAATGAAAAACTTAGTGACGTAACGTGCATCCCCGCACGTTACGCCTTATGGGGGAGGGGGGCATGGACGCTAGAGGGCCCAAAGCTTGACTGATGCTAAGTACATATTTGAGCTTGGGGCCCAAAATCTGAGTTTGCAGGGGGGGGGGCAATATTCTTCGTTAAACCACTGGTAAAACTTATTACACTATTTTTCTTTTGAAGTCGTAATTAAAATTAAATTTCTTTACATGTGGTAAGTCTAATTTTTATTAACTGTGTAAATGAATTAGTTCTTTCTTTTCTCTTTGATTTTTTTTTTTTTGTGGAAGATTTTTGGAAACATAAAATGCATATCTTTTAAAACATTTTCATTTGATAAATGTACCATTTTATTTCAATATTTCTCTATTCAAAGGGATATTTTTAAATTTTGTTTCCTTCAGATTTGCTTCTAATAATTATATTTTGTTTAGTATATAGTAATTTAAAAGCAATTCAATATTATATTTTTAGATATCATTATATGGAATGAAGTAATTAATCCTGGATCAAAGAATTTCATCTACTTAAAATGAGTGCTGAAACTGAACTAGCTGAAGCCATTGAGCTGAAACTATCAGCTGCCTCTCCAACTGTGCAAAGTGATTTATCTACTGATGGCGATACAAATGTCACACAAAATGTCTCTGTTTCTACTAATAGATTATCACCTTTGCATCTTGATGGAGCAGGCAGTGAACCCAAAGTTAAGAAAAGACGTAAACAAAGTAATCCATTAAAAATCCAAAATCCTGTTTCTCCGAAGTTTGATATACCTGTGTATGATTTGGGAGATCAGCCTGAGAATGAAACTGAACCGAATATTTCTTATCCTGCAGTTGAAGAATTGCAGAGCGAAGATGATGTAATAGAGAATGGTCGAACACCTGACTATGCAAATCAAAAAAGCTCTCTCACTCGAGTAACAAATGCCTTATTTAATAACAAGTTACGTGAAATTGCGAAAACAAGTACAAATAGCTCTAAGAGCAAGGAATCATCACTACAATCTTTAACAGATATTAGTTCTCCAGAATCAAGTGAAGAAGTTGTTTTAAACAATGATTTCAAAAATTCTGTGCAAAATGCTTATTCACAGATGCCTCCTTTGCTTCCTATTAATCCAGTGGATATTGCTAGAGATGCAGTGAAATTGGGCAACGTATATTCTTTCCCTGATTTTTCTTCACCTGTACAACAAGGAAATGTGAATTTATCTATTTCTCAGCGTAGTTTTGTAACGTCCAGTGGAGTTAGAGTTTTTAATCCTGAAGCCTATTGTGAACTGTGTGAAAAAGAATTTTGTAATAAATATTTCCTTAAAACTCACAAAGCAAATAAACATGGAATATGTAATGTTGATAATAATACGGGTGGTTATAGCTATAAAGCATCCTATAAAACTATGCAAATGAATAATCAAGCTGCTCAACAAATGATCAGTCAGTTTTGTGAAAATGGAGCAGCTTTTGGTTCCGCTGATTCTTACTGTAACATATGTCAGAAATATTTCTGCAACAAATATTTTCTGAAAAAACACCGTCAAAACATTCATGGCATTCTTGAAGATTCTGTTACTCCTAGTAGTATTCATGTACCTGTAATATCATCACCTATGCCTTTAGTGCGTCCATTGACTTATGAAGCTAAGTCCTCAGAATGTGCTAGCGGGCAAATTACCAAAGATGAAGAATTAAAAGCAAATATCAATGTGGAAAACTCAAAAAGTTCTTCAAATACCAATGTACCTCTTTTAAATGGTTCTAGTCCTCAAACACCTCAAAGTAAAACATTTTCCCAAAGTATTAATCAAAAAGATAAAAAAGCTGAAAAATTCTTGTGTGAATTGTGTAATATAGAATTCTGTGACAAATGCTACCTTGATACTCATAAAATCAATAAACATGGACAAACAAAAACATCTGGTTCTGAATTTCCTGATTTTTCAGAAATTGGAAAAGTGGAAAGCATTGAAAAGTCTAATCAGATTGATGATATTGATGAATCAAAAGATAATTTTAAGGGGCAGATGTGTGCTCCTTGTATGAAAAATTTTACAAGTGCAGAATCATTTCAGTGCCATATGCTTGAAGTTCATGGGGCTTCCTTGAAAGAAGATGATGAAACTTGCCTAACATCTGATATGATGAACAAAAAGAATGGTTTGATGCATTTTGAAAGTGAAGGCTTGATTAATACACCTGATCATTCACCATCTTTGCATGATTTAGAAAATAGTAATGGCTCTTTTGATTTTCTTTATAACTGTACAATCTGTTTAACTAAATGCAAAGATAAAAGAAGTTTCATGAGTCATTTGGAAGCAAACCATAATATTCTTGGTAATGTTGCTCTAGAGATGTGTCTTCTAGCTGAAAGCTGTACCTGTGATGTTTGTCAGGAACAGTTCACAGATCATGCATCTTTAACATCACATAAATATAAGGCTCATGGTATAATTCCATCTAGTATTGAATCATTTTCTGAATCTCTTGAAAATGGAGACTATTCTATGTATTTAAGTGGGAGACAGAAGAGTGGAGGTAGTAGTTTCTGTCAGATTTGCAATAAAGAATTGTGTAATAAATATTTTATGAAAACTCATATGATGAAAATGCATGGTATTGATGTAGATAAGGGGCAACAAGATCGATGGCCTACGGCTCCAGGTGGTGGAGTGTATTGCGATATTTGTCAAAAGTTTTTGTGTAGCAAGTATTTTCTTAAAGTTCATAAACAGAATGTGCATGGTATAATGGATGATTCTACAAAGCTATCTACAATCGGGAGCCCATCGTATAACAGCAGTATGTCAGCAGGTGAGAAAAAAATTGAATGGCATTCTACTAATTTTTCTCAGGGTATTAAATTAAGTAACAATATTCTCAACGATTCAAGCTTATGTAGTGAAAATTCTAAGAAGAGCAATGGAAACTTGCTCTCATGTGACATTTGTGGACAAGAATTCATTGATAAGGTCTCTTTGAAGATTCATTTAGTTAATAAACATGTTAAATCTAATGAGAATAAAATTTATCCAAACAGTGTTGCAAGTCCATTTTCGCACTCAGTTGAAGAATCAAGGGATGCTTTGAAAAATGGTATCCTTCCATGTTCTTGTTGTTCATTTATAAATTTAGATGATAGTTCTAAACTCTCTCAGTTAAGTAGTTCAGATGTGAAAATGATATCGTGTATAATATGCAATGTGACTTATCGCCAACTTGATTATCATACTCATCACTTGAGTCATGGTGTATCCTTACCAATTGGTAAGCATCTTCCAAATTTTGAAAATGGAATTCAAGAACTAAATGCTGGTTTCAACCACTCAGGGAATCATATGCTTAATCCAAATGATTCAGACAAACTGCAACCACGCAAGTTCAAGAGATTCCGTTGTAGCAAGTGCGATAAAACGTTTCGTACTAAAATTCGATGTATTCATCATATTCAAGTTACACATAAGAGCAAGAAAGGTCTCTTGGGCCATTATGACCAAAACCCATCCAGGAAGTGTTCTCCCAATAATTTAACTTCCAAGAAGAATTTGGAGCAAAAAATTACTGCCCTTAGTCCAGAAAATGGCACTGGTTTAATTGGAGGTAAAGAGATAGAAAGGAAGCTTAATCTGATGGCTTCTGATTTCCAAGATGCAACACAGTTACCTGCTCCATACAAGTTGCCTGAGAACTCAAAAGTAATTATGCAACCTTTTCATCTTTCTGAACCAAAACCAGATGGATTATCTAAACAGAACATATTTGTTCCATCTGTGGTTTATCTTCCTGTTAGCCAGGAAGTATCAGAAACAGTTACTGTTGCTTTCACCTTAACTCCAGCTTAAAAGGTGATGTGAGTAGCATATTTCTAAGGCTGAAGAAGTGAGGAAGCACTGTTCCTTATACTCGTAAGTGCTTTTCTTCATACTCATGAGTATGAAAATCTCCAGTTTCATGTAATTGTCAATTCATTGAGTGTATTACAGGTAATCCTGTTGACATTTGCAACCCTTCCTTTTTTTCCATAACAAAGGGTATCATTTTTCTTATAACTATTGACATGTCTAACAGAATGTTATTTTGACTTCATTTGCTGGTTTTCAAAGCGTGGTCTTTTGAAGAGAACTAATATGAGGCCTGCCTTAGAATAAGTATTTTCAAATTTTATTAGATGAATGTTTCAGCAGTGAAATATGAAAAGAAAGTTTTCTTTTTTTCCCCCCTTTTTTAAAAAAATGATTTTATGGAGTTAATGGGCTAGTATTGCTGTTTTATCTATCTCAGGTGTCTTTTTTCAGATTTAAATCTTCCATTGTAGAAAAAGTCAATTGTATTTTTTAAATGTGTTTCTTGTTTAAAAACTTATAAGTATTTTGTCTTAAGTAAAAAGTTTTTACTCTTGTTAACCTTAGAAAATTGGTACTGTTCATTTTTTATTAATGATTATAATTAGAGCCAAATTATCCAGATTGCTTTCATTTGATAAACATTTTTTACAAGTTTTAAATGGGCAAAACACATCACAATTTCATTCAATACTAACTTTAAGAATATACATGAAATGAAAAGATAGTTTATTTCCATAATTTTCATTTGTTCTTAAGTTTTTTTAAAGCTGCAAGTTGAAGAGTTCTGAATTTGCTGAGGAAAATATAGTGCATTTAATCAAAAAATTCTATTTGGAAATAATATGTAATTACAAATAAATAGTTATATTATTGCTATCAATTTTATTAAGATTTTGGTGAACCCCAGATTTGTATTTTAGTAAGCAAGCTTCCCATATATATATATATCAACAAATGGTTAGGCTTAAAATGACAGCAAGTGGAGAAGTATGAAACATAACTCATGGTTACCAATTCAGTGCCTGTGACACATGCAATATCAGGTTGCCAATTCTGGGAAATATCTTGAAAGTTGGCATATTTGCGATAGTATGTAAGTACCCTTCTTTGCTATTAAATAATAAAAGGTTAAATCTACATCTAAAAATGATTCATTGTAACATTCTTGGGAAAATTTTCAACAGTATTGTTTCCTCAAATTGTGATTATTTATAAATAAAACTACCAGAAAAAAATATGAAGTAAAAATTTTACTCTGCCGTAAAGTTTTATTTGAAATTTTAAATGTTAATTTAAACAAGGCTAAATCCACTATAGTCTTTAATTTTTATTATAAAAAGAAATTAGCTTGAAAAAAATGAGTATTTTAATAATTCACCAAAAATTGATATAAAGCGTAAAAATTTTGTTTTTTTGCATGTACAAAAATACTTTCTATTATTTCTTGTGTTTCTTTGATCAGTATAAAATAACCCTTTTTCTGGTAGTAAGTTGTTGTTAATTTGTACATGGCTCTAATTATACATCTATTAATTTAATAAAACGGGTGAAAACTTGAAGGAATGAAATTTGCGATAGGTGTTGTAGTTGTTTGTACCTGAATGTGTAGTCATTATTGTTCTTTGCCATCTAAAATATACCTCAAATATTTCCTTGTGTATTCATCTCATATTATATATGTTGAATTTTTTAAATTGTATTATGGAATTTCTTTTGTTATTTTTAAAAATCATTTTAAGATTTATTTTGATACCATACTTTACGTAATATTTAAAAACGAATAAGGAATTTTCTTTTTATATCAACTAATTTTTTTAATTGCCTTTTTTACTTGTGCTGAGTTTGCATTGTTAAAAATTTGTAAAATTATTCTAAAAAATAACTTTTTGTTTTTATTTTTTAAAGTAAATTATATCTTTTCTTTTCAACAATTTTGCCATATATTTTTAAAAAAATACTGTGCTAAAAAGTTATGTTTCAATAATCTTCCAAAATTGACTACTTCCTTCATTCTCCAATATTGTAAATTTGAAACAAAAGAAAAAAATTGCACTTGTTAAATATGTTCATAATTTTGTTATCATAATCATAAAGATATATTGAAATTGTGAATTTTTTACTGAAATCAAATCAGAGATATGAATATTAATATAACTTCTTTTTAAATGATTATTTTATATGTTGTTAAATATGACGTTTATCAGTATGATAATTTAGTTTATAATTTACTGGCTTTTTTTCATTGTTATTTGTTGACCTGATATGAATTGTTATATTTACTTAGCTTTTTTGCAGTTATTAATAATATTAAATCCTTGAATATTGTTGCTGTTTCATGCAGGGGGTGTGTTTTTGAAATCAAAATGAATAATCATGAGAAGATATCACTAATTTTGATGTACTCATTAATATAGATTATTGTTTTTTTATATATTATATTCTAGTTTGTTAAATTTTTTCTTTATAATGTAAAATTGTGGTTAAGTTGAAAATGTTTTCTTGATTAGAGTTAATTGCATAAGTTTTAAAGGAAACTTTTAGTTAAAATTTATACTGCTTTAAATTATTGTGTGATTTTCAGAATGCATTTTAATGGTTTACTATGTGTTTCAATTAGAAGAAATTTTAATCTGATTTTGATTAATTTAAGGTATCCGACTGGTTGCGACAACTTTTTTTTAAAAACAGGAGGCATGGGGATTTTTTTGTTATTTTTACATTTGTTTAGTGCATTTTAAGAAAAATGTGCTAAAATTAAGAAGAGAAAAAGAAATTATTATTACTAAAATGGGAAAAAATAGGTAAAAATTGACAAAAAATAGCATAAACGCGGCCCATTCTGCACCAAAGGTTTATGAACAAATGTTGAATTCTTTCAATCTAATATGTTGCTATATTATTCAATTTTGAAATGACCTTCAGGATAAGAGATATTTTCTTTTTTACAAAAACTAGAGCACTTTATCTCGGTTACTATATGAAAATGCTTAAAAAAGGCAGTGATTATATTCACATAAGGGACTGTAAATTTTGTAATTAAACAGTGATTGATAAATCTGAAGGTTAAAACACTTCGACTATTATACAGAACATACACAAAAAGTTTCAGTTAATTATTTTCAAAACTTTTTGAGAATCGCTCTTCCCGATTGAAAATTTTAAAAAAACACACACATTTCGAGTAAAACACGTTTTAAAGTGTGGCATCTTGCTTAAAGTAATGGCATCTGCTTTTACTAAAACACTTGCAGTTTTTGTTCTATTAAACGGAAAATGATAAACTTGGCATTTTTATAAAGCTAATAAGGATGGCCCATAAAATAAAATTATGAAAAAAATTTGCCAATTTTTGGCAAAATTCACAGTCTTAGGGTAGTCGGATACCTTAATTATTTGTGAATCTTGCATTGTTTATGGATTGTTTTATGCTAACAACTATGTTAAACAGGCTTTGACATTTTACTAAGTTTTTATATAGGAAATTTATATGAACAATCTTTTAAAATCATGCAAATTTAAATGGAATTGTTATGATAATGAGCAACAAAGCAATCAAAGGGAAATTTTCGAATACAGTTGGACCTCTTTAATAAAGTCCCAGTATCCTGAACAATCTTGCATTCTTCTGTTCTTGGTTCCAGAAAAAAAAGTTCGTAAAATGAATATCCAACTGTTTTCAATTTTTCCAGTGTAATTTTCTTCTAATTTTAAAAATCTGTATTTTAGCTTCCTCTCATTCTTCTATTATCTCTATTCCAAAAAATTTTTGTGTGCCGCAGTTATGTTAAATTATGCCCTTGGAAACTATAACCAAAATTTTTTACTGTTTTAATTCGGGGGGGGGGGGGGTTAAATCTGAATGCACATTTCTAGTTGTAATTACCTTATGGTTTATTTATTTTTTCCTTTGCATTTTTTGAAAAATGGTAGCAAAGATAAGTTGGAAGCAGATTTTAGGTTGTGGTAAGTATTAAGTGTAATTTTAATTGAGGTTTTCCCCAAACAATATCTGCCTTTTTTTTTAACCAAAATATCAGTTACGTGTATGTAAAAAGCAATTAAATTAGTTATGAAATCTTTTTTTTGTTGAAAATATAGGAATATTAATTGATTTAGAAGGGTACTTTTTACAACAGTTATGTGGCTGTGGTGTCTGTGTAGTAATAATTCCGAACTGGTGGTCGTTTTTTATCGTGAGTTTGAGTCCTAGTGTCATTGAAGACCTGTTAATGCATGTTAAATTTGTTGAGGTGTAAAGTCCTCTCTCTCTCATGTCAAAATGTTGTGTAAATTTGTATAGTAGGGTGTGCTCATCACTCGATGGGTTTGAAATTAAGAGGTCCATAATCGATATTCCTCGTACTGCTTTGCAATCAAACAAAAATCAGTAAATTAAGAAGGGTCTTTTTAATTAAGTAAAAATGCTATATATTTTATACATTCAATATAATGTTTATCATGGAAACCTCAATTGGATATTACTACTTCTGACCTTTAGAAATTGTATTGGCAAGTGCAATATATTTTCTCTTATGAAGACTTTTTAACCAAACATGTGCTAATAACACATACCTTTAATGTAAAATAATATGGTTTGATTATTCAGTATGTATTAGATACTTTCATTTTTTAATTTATTCATCCCATTTTGTGTTAAGAATCTCGTATATATTATGGATATTATTTTTAATAGTTGTATAATCAGTTTATAATTTTCTTCCCATGTTTTCAGCATTTTTAATGTGTCTTCTATGTTCACTGGATTTTTGTGTTGTATTCAACCTTTTTGCTCATGTATTGGATTTTCTATAGTTAAAAGTATTCTCTAGCTTTTTTTATGACAAAACACTAAATACACATTGAAAGGGGAAAAAAAAAATTGTTAAAGGATAATAAAAAAATTTTTATCCAGAAATGACTTTAAATTGAAGCATTTTGAATGCAATATGAAATGTTTTGGAGTTGAAAATTTTTCATTTAAATTCATTTATTAAAAGAATTTATATTAGAAATTCCAATGTCTATATTGCTTTGTTGCTCATATTCTACTGCATAGCAATGCACATTTGTATATATATTATTCATTATTAAGTACTTTTTAAATTAAGAAATCATCATGTTTTAGTAGTATTTATATTTACAATTTTATTTTCTTCAATTGAGCTCATAATTTATTAATTTTATTTTGCATTGATACTTTTGAAAAATATGTAATGAAAATCTTTCTACCTCAGTTATTTTTCATTCTGCATGTAAAATATTAAAACCAATTTATACATAAAGGAATAGATTTAAACTTAAATCCATTATTTTTATGATTTACCTGAGAATTAAGTTTATTACCCTTGTATAGAAACTAACCTAGTAATGGATATTAAACTACATTATACATAAATAAATATTAGTTACCTCATTTTATTTAAAAGTGCATGAAGATTGTATGGCATATATATAGAAGCTTTTTAAGCTTATGAGGGTAAATTATTAAATAGTACAAAAATACCTATTTAAATGTTTAATATTTGCTTATTATACAGTCATAATTCTTATGTATACATATTTTTAATGCAGTTTGTAAATTATATGTTTTTGTAGCATACATATTTAAAGGGTTTTTTTTTTAAAAAATATATATGTATGCATTAATATATACAAAGTGATTGTGTAACAATTATTTTTCAATATTGAGAGTATCTACTTTCAATTACTCTATATTTATCAGAATCTTTTAAATTTTCAAAGGAGAGTTAATATTAAAAGTGACATCTATTTTCAGCCTTATTCATTATCTAAAGGAAATAATATCTTACCTGAACTCAATAAATGCTTTGCAATTTATGGTCTTCAATGTAACAAAGTACAAATTTTTGGGCATTTTTATAAATTTATCTATGGATTATTTGAATGCATTTACATTAGTACAATAATACTTTGAGTTAGCTTTGCATTAAGAACTTATTGAGGTATCCATTTTATTTATCAGCAGAAAAGGAAATATTAAAAATATCTACTATTGTAAATAGCTCTAACATTGTATTTATGTTGTTTGTTGAGTGTTTAGAAAAGTATAACAGTATAACAATATTATTGTGAGCAAATAGGGTAAGGAATATGTACCTGTATTTTTGAACTAAACTCATTTTACTTTGCTTATTTTTATTTTATAATCGTATAATATTTTATAAGATTACAAATTTTGACTATCAAATATCTCAGTTTGAATTAAATTGAAATTATTTTAAATATTCTTTTTTGTATGAAATAAGAGATAATTTGTTAGATTTTTCAAATATTAAGCAATTGCATCGACTTGTCTGCTGACAAAGCATAGGAAACCCATTTAAGGGAATAAACAACATGGATAATTAAGGTGGGTATTGTAAACGGGTTTAATTATATGTAATAAACTTTATATATCTTGTTCCTTTAATCTCTGAAGGCCATGAAATGTGTATCAGAATAGGCTTATGAAGTAGTTTCTGATGGAAAGCTAACTCAATCATTTCCTTTTCAGGGAACTGCTACCTCTACTTTTTATAGTTTGTTTTTTTATAAAAAAAACAACTTAACAATAGGTTTTTTTTTAAAGTTATGTAGTATTAAAATTTTTTTATAATGACTAATGATATTTTATTATGAAATGCTTCTCAGGTTTCTTTAAATCATTAGTTACATGGAAAAAAATCATCGTATATTTATCAGTATATATTGAATTTATGTACAGTATCTGTCTTAGGGATTTATAATTTCTAGTTATTTTTATTTTGTTGAGGAAACAAACTTAGGTGAAATGTTTCGTATTTTTAATAAAAGTTATATTTACATACATTGTCAAACTTTATGCTTATGAAAGCTTTCATTCTACCTCTGCTTTATTATGCACTATTTTGTGATCATATATTGTAATGCTTAATTTTATATTTTCATATAATTTTGAGATTTTAATTTAAATTATGCTTATGTATACTTCTACATATTAATTGGATAGGAAATAAGTATCTGTCAAAAAAAAAAAAAAGAATCATTACTAGATTCACTGACCATTTTTTGTGTGTACAATTAATCAAAGTAATGTGTTAATGTTTTTACCTTCATTGAGCCAGTATGCATTTCAATACACTAAGGTCTATGCATTGTCATATGTACAGCTTTCTAACTGTTATGACTACTGTTCTGTATTCCAAAAGGAAACAATTTTATTGCTTTGTGCTGTACCTAGTATTATTGAAACGAAAATTTTACATTTGTCTAGTAAACTGTAAATGTTGCGTCCTATTTTTTTAAAATATTTTTTTTCTGTTATGCATATTCCAAAAACAGGTAATTTACCTTAAGTAGTGTATATATATGTTACTAGAAAAATAGTACAAAACTTGCATACAAATGAATTGTGAGATATTGCATATTTTAGATACTGTACATAGTTAATTATTTTTAATTTTCAAAGGCTGGAATATTTTATTTTTTAGTTCCTCCAGCAATTGTATTTGATGTGATTGAAATTGACTTAAATTTGTGTTACAAGCCTTTTTTTTTTACTTGAGTTAATTCATATACAAAGAAAGTATTTTAAACATCTCCAGTTGATTTTTTTGCCTA
This sequence comes from Trichonephila clavata, assembly GCA_019973975.1. Taxonomy (NCBI): domain Eukaryota; kingdom Metazoa; phylum Arthropoda; class Arachnida; order Araneae; family Nephilidae; genus Trichonephila; species Trichonephila clavata. The sequence continues at coordinate 150,407 of BMAO01030121.1, forward strand.
TGTATAATTTAAAATTGATTTTCAGTATTGTGTAACATATTTTTATTTTTTTTTGGGGGGGGGGGAATGTTTGTTGGAATATGATAATCTAATAGACATATTTTATGTAATCAAAAATTCTGTTAAATGTAAAAATTTTGTCACTAAGCATATTTGTCTTTGTCTGGGAATTAATTTTTTTACATTCAAATTTTTATTTGAAAAGAATTCTTAGTCAGTGAAAGCAAATGCAATAAGCAAGCTTCCTTAAAAATTTTTGTTCGTGAAAATTATGTGTGTTGTATTTACACTTTAATTTTTGTTATTTTCATATTTTGTTAAAATCACTTTTCTGTATCTGTAGTGTGAAATCAATCAAAATTTTACAATTATTATTGACAGTAGGAAAATCAAAATCTTGCATGTGATGTGATTGTTGTAGCTATAATCATCTGCACAAGTGACAATCTAGCTGTGTGTACAGTGTAAAAATTTAAAAAAATGATAAAGGTTAGGGTTAAGGTAAAAGATAAAAGTAATTTTTAAAAAAAGCGATAGCAATTGATGCTTATGTTGCATCCATGAAAATCAAAAATGACTCCTTAACTCTTGCCATGTGTTTGTATCTTGTCTATTGCACTTCACTGTAAAATAATATATCTTCTGTGATCAGTGGAGACATTGACAATTGAAAGTGGATTCAATATAATTGAAAAAATAAACATAAAAATTGAAATTTACATATCTATTAACAATGGGGTTTTGAAGCTCCAGAAAATTAGTGAAATTATGAAAATGTAGGGAAAAAATTATCTCAAGCAATTAATGCAGAATAATCCTGTCCTTTCGATTACATTTTCTAGTAGTAATAAAACAGTTAAGTATTGCTTTGATTATATTATTGTTCTGCAGTTAATATAATTGGATCCTGGTTTAACGAATTCATCGAAACTGAACATGTTTGTTATTTTGCGGTACAAACAAAATACAAATTATTTGCACCTAACCTTTTGGAAATTCTTTTATTAGAAACTGCACAAAAAATAGCTAAAAATACTATCATTGAATTATTCTGCACCAGTTAATAGGAAATTTTGAAAAAACTGACTAATAGTTAGATGTTTGAGCTCTTTTTCATTTTTAAGCAGTAAAGAAAATACTGCATCATTTACAGTTATATTTTCACAGTTCTCAAACAATGTAAAGCATTAGAAAATGTAACAGTTTTGATAAGGGTTTAATTATCAATTTCTGCATCAGAAATCGCTGCTCATTGGCTCCGACAAATTAACAATTACCTGAACTTCAGTTGCACAGATTGGTAGTCCATCATCAAATATAACATAATTGTGAAAATCTTAAATTATCTCCTGCATTGTAGATTGGTATGAGATAGGAGAGGAATTTCGTGTGCTACTCAAAACTTACATGATAGGTTACTCTCATTACTCATCTACATCTGTAAAGTCTAATAGTGGTCTGCAGGTATCTTTTAAAATAATTAGTAGGAAGATACTTTAAATATTAGCTGAAGTGTGTTGTTTCTTATCCGAGATGGTGTAGCTTACATCATCTCCATAAAACCGAAAATCACTATAAAAAAAAACCAAGAACATAATAGGATTCCTTAAAATTTATTCAACAGTAAAATTCAAGCAATTAAGAATATGACCAGGAGATGCCTGATTAAAGAATAAATAAAATTGCAAGCGAATGTAGTAAATAAATAAAATTGGAAATTAATACTAAATGTATATTTTTTAAAATTAATAGTAATTCTTCTTCACCATTTTTGGTGTAAACAAAAGTAATTAACAATTATTATTTTTGAAAATATTGAATCCACCTTCTGTCTTGCTTAGTTTATCATGTATCTGCACTTGGTAAGTGAAATGATATAGTGTACTTTTTGCCATTGTTATATTCGAAACAAATCAAAATCTAGCTGGTGATTGCTGAGAAAATGTCATGATATCAAAACAGTTTCATTGTCTTATAACAAATAGATTATGTGTTAAGGAGAAATACATACAAAAAAAAAGTGGCTTGCATATTTTTATACTATGCATTCTAGTTATACCTTTATAGTGCAATAAAACGTATCTTGCATTTTAGACTACTGTAGACCTCAGGGTTCATAGGAGCTGCTGTAAACAAAGTATGTGTGAGTGTGTGAATTTAGATCAATGTATTTGATTTAATACAACAAATTTTGTATTTCATAAATATGCAATTATATGAAAAATATATAGGCTGTTTGTATATTAAGCAGGCTTCTCCATCATTATTTGAAATTCAATACATTTTAAAATGTTATATTGCATTTAAATTTATATGCATTTTCTTATTAAATGTTTTTTTTAAAAAAAAATTTCAATATACTTTTTAAAAAATTTTGTAATTTATTTCGATTTTTTTTTATTTTAAGAGTGTAAAAATGTTTCAATTAACATTTAAATTGAATCAACTTTAAAATCGTGTGAACACAGTGTTTTAAGTTTTAGTGTTGATACTAGTTTTAAAGTGGTTTTTAAAAGCAATTTGTTTTTGCTTATGTCATGTAACAAGCTATATTGTTCTTATATACAAACTTTGATGTTTAGAAATGTACTTTTAATTTTGGCATTGTTTTAATTTTGATAAAATATGAACAAGATAACATTTTAAAATGTATTGAAATGCCTGCTTTAGTATAGTTATAGTCAGAAATCGTATTTTAATGGCAATTAATCAAAGTTATTTTTATATATAGCAATTCCTTCAGAATTTTAACTTTCATGATAAAGTTTTAACTTTAAATTGTTTTTTTAAATGCTTTATCCTAATTTTACTTATTCTTTTATGGATTTTTTAAAATAGACTTATCTTTTTGAAAGCAGATATATAAAATATTTTTTTTAAAAAAGAATGTTTTAATTTTATGCTGCCGCACTTTGTATAACTTCTGTCAATAAATGATCTTCCCACTTTTTAGTAGTATCAACAATGACAGTATTAATGGATTATTTTAAAGAAATTATTAATAATCTATAAACTGATTTTTTTTATGTTAAGGAAGTAATTCCACACTGCTTTACATTCAGCAGCAATTTTGAACTGTATATATAAATCTGTGTCTTTGTAACCTAAGTGCTTTCTTTAAACCAAAATCACTTGTTTTATGTTCTGTGCTTTTCCGGGTCTTTTAAGATATTTTACTTATTTTGTTTTTGTTTATTATTACAGTCATGTACTTTGTGTTTGTAGAGTGATTTAGTGCCATTGTATTATTTCTTTATTTTGTGCCTCACTATTATTTTTATATATATTGCGCACATTGTGTTGTACTTTACTGTTCTGAATATTTACCTCAATTTTAATCACCTAATTGCTCCATTATTTGGCACATCTTGTTAATATCCAGTGTGAAGTTATAAAATGTTTAACAATTATTTTCAATATTTAAAAAATTATAATTATAACTCATATTTTAATGCTCTTATAACACTCAAAATTATTTTATCTTAAATGAAGGGTTTTTAATAAAGTATTTTTTAAATATAATTTGATTTGAATTTTTTATTATATTAATTAAATATTGAATTCTCATATTATAACATCACACTTGATATATTTTTTGTTTAGCTATTGTATTCATAGTGTGACTGAGAATCATATAACAGTGATATCACAGTCTTCTACAATACAGAGAACTTTCAGTTCTCAGTTTGATGTATATGTGTGTGTGTGTGTGTGTGCAGTGCAAACCAATCTCAGGGCTTTGTGATCATGTATTTGCAGTGTACCTTTAAGTGTTCAACTTGTAAAGGGACCATCCTTACAAAGAAAAAAAAAGAATGATGTCTGAAAACCAAAACCGAGCCATGTGTAATGTTGTAATGGCGAGTTGATGAATATAAATATAAAAAAAATCAAACTAGGTTTTTTTGTAAGCAGCCTTCTAGAGCATAACGGGTATTATCCATGTTAAGACATGTACAGATTTTTGTATTTCATATCAAGTACTGGATACTGCATGCCTCAGAAGTACATTATTTTCTGTGTTGAGTACTAATTATGAGTATTTCAGTTATCTAGGATCTTGTATACTATACACTAATGTTTAATGAATCATCATATTTCAAATAAAGTCCACTTCAATTTTTATTTTCCTGTCTTTTTTTTTTCCACCCTTCATTTTCTGTGATTTTTTTATATTACTCGCAAGTATAAAATAAGAAATCATAGAATACATCACAAGTACCATTTGCAGAATCAAATAAGCAAACTGCATATAAATTCTCGAATTTATCAGAAAAATGGATAAGTATAGAACTAATGAAAAATATATTAGTTATTTTTAGCTATTTTAAAATAATGTTATTTTAAAATGCTAGTTGAATTTTAAAAAAAAAGAAAACTATTTGTTGCTCAGGATTACACTTTAATCTAATTTCCTCTTAAACTTTTTACTGTTATGTACAGTGAGCCACAAAATTGAGTATACACTTCTAAAACTTTTAGACTTCTTCCAATTAAATATTGATTTAAAATAGATAATTTTTTTTATCCTAGATACTTTAACCTCTGCTTTACCATCCTATAATAACACAATTCTATAGTTAACTTATTTATTACGAAAAAAGTTAAGCACTTCGAAGAAAAGATAGAAAACCATGCCACAAAATTGAGTATACACTTCTTATATTTGTTAATTTTTTGCCACCACTTTTTTTAGTTTCAAATTATTATTTTTAAAGAGTTTCAGGAGTAGCTGCTGCTTATTACACGTGCTATTGCACTTCAATGCTTTTAAATAGTATTTTTTCTCATTAAAAATCGTAAAATGAGCTCTCGTAGAGAAACTACTGAATCTGAACGTTTATTGGTTGTAAAATGGTCGAAAGAGGGAAAATCTCTTCGAGAAATCGTTTCGTTGATTGGTGTAACTCATGGTTGTGTCCAAAAAATTCTACAGAAGTATAAAAAAACTGGATCTGTAGCCAATATTCTTGTAAGAGGACGTAAAGAAATACTGAGTACTACAGCGAAGAGGAAGATCATTCACTCAGTAAAGAAAGATCCGAGGGTGAGTGCCTCTAAACTAGCTTTATCGATGTCCTCTACAATCGGGGAAAAGATCTCAGATGAAACAATTCGACGTACCCTTCACCAATATGGGTTTCATGGCCGTACACCAATACGAAAGCCACTCATCAAGTATGTGAATAGACAAAAGAAAATGATTTTCGCCAAAGATCATCGTTTAAAGCTTATTTCTTTCTGGAACACTAATATTTTCTCATGAAAGTAAGTTTAATCTTTACGGAAGCGATGGACGATTTAAAATATGGAGAGAAGCTGGGAAAGCACTGGCACCTAAAAACACCATTAAGACAGTCAAGTTCGGGGGGTGGATCTGTCCTCGTTTGGGCTGTATGTCGGCTGGAGGAGTTGGAGAGCTTGCTTTTATTGATGGTATTATGGACAAATATGTATATTTTGGGATTTTAAAGGATAACTTGGAAAAAAGTGCCAGTAAGTTGGGGCTTGGGTCAGGCTTCATATTCCAGCAGGACAATGACCCCAAGCATACAGCGAAGATTGTGCAGTTATACTTGCTGTACCACTGCAGGAAGCAATTACACACTCCAGACCCAAACGTCATAGAAAATTTGTGGTCGCAATTAGAGAAAGCTGTACATGAGCACGAAATCACAATCAAGGAAGTTCTCAAGAAGGTTCTGAGAGAAGAATGGGCTAAAATTTCTGTTGAAACCACTAAAACACTGGTAGAATCTATGCCCAGAAGATTACAAGCTGTAATTCAAGCAAAAGGTTATGCAACAAAATATTAATTTGTACGTTAAAAGGAAATTAATGAAGGTGTATACTTATTTTTGTGGTGGTGTTTTTCCTCTCGTCTCAGATCTTTTATTTTTTTTTCGTAAAAAATAAATTAACGTAACAATTTTATTAGTATAATACGGTAAAGCATAGACTAAAGTATACAAGGTAAAAATTTCAATCATCTTAAAGCAATATTTAATTTGTAATTGCAAAAAGCCTCTAAGGTGTATACTCAATTTTGTGGCTCACTGTATTTGTATTGTTTCGGTGTTTGGAAAGTCGATCTGATAAAAAGTTTTTTTCCCCCTCATATAATATTTTGGGGTAACCTTTTTTTTTAATGCACTGTTCATATTTTTCAGAATAAGGTAAAAAATACGCTAAATAGCCGATCTCTTAATTTCATTCGAATCATGTCATTATTTTCGGAGGCATTTTGTAAAAAAAAAAAAGTTATATGTGGATGTATAGATCTTTTCATTTAAATAATTTATCTAAAAAAAATATTTAACTTTTTAGCATTTTGGAAACTGTTTCGTTAATTTCGTACATTTTGATTAAGAAGTAAAAGTTTTCATTTGGATGAAAATAAAAATTGCATATTTCCTATTGCATTTGTACACCATTATTAGATCTTAAAGCATATAATCTATCATGATTAGTATTGTTAAATTTAATAACATAAGAATTTTTAATTGATTAAAATTGTTTTTCATGTATTGATAAAAAAAAAATTAAAAGCCTGTCCACAGCAACTAAAAAAGATCGGAATCAATTTGTAAAAAATTATATTTTTGCTATTCAGTTTTTCTTTTGACTTTTAAAAACTTTTTATTGAGAGAAGGACACTCAATTTTAATGATTGCTTTCAATGTTCTTAATATTTTTGAATTGTTTCATTTTTTTATATTGTGGTAACATATTTTTTGAATCGGTATTTTTTTAAAAAAACTTTTTTGCTAATAAATTCTTTTAATTTTTAAATGTTAGCTATTAAAGACGAGGCTAGTCAAGAGACGAAAATTCACAATATATATTCTCATTTTCGTTAAATCTTTTTTCCCCACTGTTATTTTTTAAAAATATTTTTCACTTACATTTCATAAATGCGTATTCCGAGATGCAACATTTGGGTTATTTTTATTTCCCAATTTCTGCTGACAAGAAAGGAAGGTACTCTTAAGATTTGTAAATGTAAAAATTTCTTTAAAAAATTTAAATTTTAGTGAATGATTTTTTTTTTTAATGAAAGTATGCTCACATTTGAAAATTATCCATTAATGTGAAATCGATATAAACATTTTATATGGATAAAATTAACAATACAACATTCAATTTGTTTTGTAATGTAATTCTGTATAATAAAACAGCCACACCATCTTAAAGGAATCTAGGATTTTGTTCAATCATTTCAAAATTGATAACAATATAATTTAAATAGCATTCACAGTTAGTTCTTCCGATACATCAATGCTTCTGTTATCGCAAAAAATGACGGTTCACAATCCAACTTTGCTTGTTTTATTTCTTCCTTTTATGTGTAAGTAAATGAGAAGTGCTGCATCTTTATGACCTGCATTCAACGCTATTGAACACGCTGTTTGATGGTCCTACGTAAGAAAGTTTATATAAATGTAGCAAAGATGTGTAAAATAATATTTCAGAAAACCATTTTGAATGCCCAGGTGAATTTGATCTATTTTCAACACATTTGTCATTCCATTCCTTCTTATATTTAAAGAATTTACATGAAACGCGCAGGTGCACGATTTTTAACGAATATTTCGCTCTTGACCAAATGTGGTCCTTGTGCCACTAAATAAAAACCAATCGGCAATTTCGATGGACTTCGTTCAACAAATGAAAGCATTGTACTTTGGTTTTGAAAGTCACAGATCGAAACATTGACTATTTCATATGAATCCTAAAAGGGGTAAGCTTTAGGAGTCTCACGAGTTCACCAATTCGAACAATTTTATTTCTGTAATTAATGTATACGTAAACGATGCTAGCTTTTTAGATATTGAAGTAAACCTTTTAATGTCAAGATGCTTAAAACATGGTCAGATGCAGAATTTTTAATACAATGAAAAAGTGTAGCTTGGGTTCTTGTATAAATTATGTAAATTAACTGACATAATGCAATATTGCATTGATAATTCAAACCCTAATACAAGCTGTAGAATATTAGAAAGCGAATATTATTTTTTGTTAACTCCGAAATGCACATTTATGACTTTGTTTTAATGAAATAATACATCAAATCCACTGTTAAATGATCATGCGGAAAAGTTACGTGCATTGAAAAAAAATTAGGAGTTATCTGGGGGGGGGGGGGGGGGCTTTGTACCTGAACCATCGCCTCTTTACGGCAGTGCTTCTCAAACATTTTTGCGACCCAATTTTCAATCGCGCCTCCCTCCATACAATAATATATTGAATTTTATTATATACTTTGACGTAAAGCTACAATATCATCTAAATTATAAATTTTACAAAATTATCAATATAAGTATTAAATTTTGTATATAATTTTATGACGTGCCGTGGGGTGACTGGTAATTATTAAACTTGTTCTTTTAACTTAGTATTGTTAAATTAATTATAAAACACATATTGTGCAGTACTGTTGTATTTGTAAGTGTATTACATCAGTGCAATTGTATATTTTCCATTTTATTATGTCAAAATGTATTTTGTATCGCTTCCTTTCAGGAAAATTACGCCATTTTCTAAAATAATTTTTTGTTTTCGATTTTTCTATATGCTCACGCACCTCATGTAGGGTTATCGCGCACCCCACAGTTTGAAAAACGCTGCTCTACGGCATTGATCCGCTTGTTTCGGAATTGCAGTTGAAATGTTTTGGATAACGCAATCATTAAATTTTCATAAATAACTTATCGTGAAATCTGGCATTTATAACTCGCACTTTTAAGACAAAAAAATAAGATCGAAATTTACGGGTGTGCGTTATACACCGGGTAAAAAAGATGAGCATAGAGGAAAAAAAATTAAGACTTTTACATGAATTGAAATATCGTTTATTTAAAAGAAATGACATTTTTCTTATGGGTTGTCGCGCTCTAGAAGTGTACTAATTTTTTTCTAACACTTAGAATAATACCTCCAATTAATGATTTCACAAAACGTAAGAACATTTCAGGTTCCTTCGCAAAAAAGGGGATGCGCGTTATACGCGGAGAGTATACCGAAAATTAAAATTGCAGGTTGAAATATAGGGCGCATTATACGCCAGATTTTACGGTACTTATTTTTTGCGAATCTTAGATACAAACTTTAAATGATATAAAACATGTTTATTTTTAATCGCTTTTTGAGCGATTAAAGTAAAAAACATTATGTGTTACAAAATTATAAATAACGAATAAAACTTTTAAA